>JAQZBX010037384.1:0-23820 GCA_029593785.1 Cabassous unicinctus | reverse complement strand
TTTTTTTTTTTTTTTTTTTTCCCCTTTATTTTTAAAGGAGCTTTAGATTACTTAAATGTTACATCAAAAACACAGGGGATTCCCATATACCCCACCCTACCCTCCCACACTTTCTCCCATTAACAACATTTTCACTAGGGTGGAACATTTGTTACAATTGATGAACACATATTGAAGCATTGCTACTAATCATGGTCTATAGTTTACATTATAGTTTACACTTTACACCGCACAATTTTATACATTTTGCAAAATGTATGATGGCCTGTATCCATCATTGCAATGTCATGCAGAACAATTCCAATGTCCCCAAAATGCCCCATGTTATATCTATTCTTCCTTCTCCCTCTCCTCAGAAATTCTGGTGACCACTGTCTTTATATCAATGTTACAAGTTCTTCCATTGCTAGAATAATAATGTCTACTTTAGTCCATAGTTGCATTCCCCCCTTATGCTTGTTCATTCCTCAATCTTGAGGATTTGAGGATGGTGATGCCCACCCTGCTTCTGACTGAGAGGGAGCTTAGATTCCGTGCGGCAGATGATGGGCTTGTCTTTCCTTCAGTTGAAGATACTCTCCACTTTTTGGGATGGGCATTGTCCATCATCATCATTTTGTTTGTTGTCCTAGGTGAGTCCAAAGAACTGGAGAGTAGGTGTTGGCTGCAACTCTGCTGAGATTCAGGGCTCAAATGGCATATGAACAGCCAGAAGATGTAAGTTTGGGACACATATTTAATGGGTATAGTGCTAATTATAGGTTCAAATAAAAGTGGCAGAAGAACCGTGTGTAGAAAAATTATAAATGAGCTAACTCCAATGCACTGGGGAGATAGGTTATCATATATTCCAAGGTAAGGCCCACTGATGGGTTGTCTGCCCTGCTTATAGTGTCCAGATATCTCTAGAGTCCTTGGGAGACCCTGCTTGAGGCACTATTTATTGTAGCAGTCTGAGAGATCCTACTGCTTCTTCATGAGTTGATGAAAACATTCTATAAGTAAATTGGTGTGATGGTTGCACAAATCTGTGAATATACTAAAATCCACTGAGTTGTACAGTTTAAGTGAGTAAGTTTTATAGTACATAAACTATATCTAAATGAAGCTGTTTTTTAAAAAATTCATACTATGTGGCACTGAACATTGTCTTAAGTATGTCCTTGACAGAAAAAAAAAAAAATTTTATCTACTTTGATCCTAGTTCACAGGTTTCTTTAAATTCATTTACATTAGAAATTGAAATATTTACAAAGGCACTAACACTGGTCCTGGAATGGAACTTTGAAAGTTGAAAATCATGAGCATTGAAAGGGAGCTAAATGTATCCAAGGAGTGGGTAGGGAAAATGAAATTGACAAAGTCTAGGACAGAGTAATTTTCAAATGTGGAGTCTCTGTTTCTGAGGAGAAGTGTTTATGGTGTACACAGAAGATGATTAAGAGCATCTTTGCAGAACAGAGGCATCTAATATTAGGGATTGTTTTATGCCGCTAATAAAATTTTACATTGTCATTATCAGGTCAAAAGAGCTTTATGTTTATTTCCATCTATTTCTCTCCTTACATGACATTAACATGATGGAGATCACAAAAACCAAGGTAATAAACAAATAAAATTCCTAGCACAAGAGTACAAATGAAAGTGCTACAGACAGAGGCAAAGCAGTGAAACCAAAATGAGTAAGAGCCCAAAGGGGGATTGTTTTATTCATAAGCCTTGCTTGATATCGTCACTCTAAAATTATGCAGAAAGAAAACCCCTAAAAGGCCTCTAATGTTTTTCTTCACTAATAGAGATGTGTGGGCTTTAGGTGTCCATAGGGATGTTTTGTTTGTCCCTCAGAGGATTATCTTCATGTTTGAATTTGCTACCAACATCCAGATTTCCAGCCACAAATAAAAGTGAATGAAAGACCCCATTGGGCAAAGACAACTTGAATAAGATTTGGGGAGCTTTTTAATTTTGACATAATTTTGAGCTTACAGAAAAGTTGTAAATTCTGCTCTATACCCTTTACCAGATTTACCAAATTATTTTTCATATTTCCCATTTTATTTTTCATTAAACTGAATCTTTCATAAGTAGGTTATAAATACCATATCCCTTGACCAATAAATACTTTATTGTGCCTTTCTTAAGAACAAGAACATTCTCCTCCATAATCAAAGTGCAATTACTAAAATCAGGAAATTTAACACACTCAAATTTCATCAATGGTCCTTATGCCTTTTATTTTATTTTTTTACTTGTTTATTTTTTATTTTTAAAGATACCTAGATTACATAAATGTTACACAAAAAATGTAGGGGATCCCCATATGCCCCACTCCCTATCCCTCCCACACTCTCCCACACCAACACCATCCTTCATTAGTGTGGTACATCTGCCACAATTCATGGACACACACTGGAGCATTGCCACTAAGTGTGGACCACAGTCTACATTATAGTTTAAATTCCCTCCCATACAATGCTGTAAGTTACAAGACACACAATGGCCTGTATCTGTCTTAGCAACGTTACCCAGGGCAACTCCAATGTCCCTAAAATGCCCCCAGATTGCACCTATTTTTCCCCTCTCCCTCCCCTCAAAATCTCTGGTGGCCACTGCCTCCATATCAATGATAAAAGTTCTTCCATTGTTAGAATAACAGTAAGTCTATAGCAGAATAACAGTAAGTCCACCGTTCATTCCCCAATCCAAAGGATTCTGAGATGGTAATGCCCACTCCACTTCTAATTGAGAGGGGGCTTAGATCCCATGGAGCATGTGGATGGGACTCTCTTGCTTGCAGTTGCAGACTCTCTGTTCCTTGGGATGGTGGTTGTCCATCATCATCTCCTTCTTAGTTGTCCTGGGTGAGTCCAATGAACTGGAGAGTAGGTGTTCCAACTCTGCTGAGATTCAGGGCCCAATAGGCACATGGAAAGCCCAAAGATTTAATGTCTCTTGGACCCTTATGTCTTTTATAACTATTTTTTCTTGATCCAGGATTCAATCAAGGATCACACCATGCTTTCAGTTGTTATGTGTCTTTAGTTTCTTTTCATCTGGAAGCATTCCTCAGTCTTTCTTTGTCTTTCAAGGCATTGGCACATTTAACGAATACTGGCCGTTACTTTGTAGAACATCTTTCCTTTTGGGCCTACCTGATGTTTTCTTGTCATTGAATTCAGGTCATCTATTTCAGGCAGGGAAACCACTGAAGTTATGCTGTTTCCTTCTCTCTGTAGGAACATGTGAGTCACAATGGTTGAAGTCTCCAAACCTTCAGGAAGAACCATGGCACCATGCAAAACAGAGAGAGAAGGAAATGGGGCTGACAGTAGAGAGAACAATGAAAGTCTTCCCATGCAGGAGTGGGGTCAGGCTGCAGCCCCCTCCAGAATCACATTACCACAAGCAGCTACCCACAGGGAATGACTCCAGAGTCATTCAGTGTAGGCTGCAGCTCCATGTGGACCGCTGGCTTCCTGGAGCAAAGTCCACCTCTTTCTGGTACATAAGGGTCACACACCACACCAACTAAGAGTCAACATTTTCACTCTAATAGAAAAAAGGCTCATTATAAGAAACCAATTTAATCCTCCATTCTTAGAAATGAATAGACTGTAAGAAAGTAGAAACTATCCAAAGAGAGACAAAATGAGTAGCAAAGAAACAGAAAGGCCAAAATAAACAAAACAGATCTTGGAGAAAAAAAATATAACAGGGAATACAAGAGACTACATTTACATGGAGAAAACATTTCATCTACATAACAGGAGCTGGTTGTTAAGAAAAATAAAAAAGGATATAAAATCTGGGATATAAATCACAGATAAGAATATAAAATATATCAAAAATAGAAAGAAATGAAAAAGTGAAGGAAAAAATTAGAATCGATAAATGACTTGGAACATCAACCCAGAAGTTCCAAACTCATACCTGATCGGGGTTTCAGAAACGGAGAAGAGTTAAAGCAGTGCGAATGATCATACTGTGAGTGAGTATTGCTTAGGAATTCACCAAAAATATCAATAGAAAGGAACATTCTTAGAGACACATGTCTTCAGATTGAAAGGAACAACTAAGTGTCAAATAGGATGGGTACTCTAATTACTTCCAGAAAGAGAGGGGAATTGAAAGAGTGCATGAGGCAGAGATGTCTGCTAGTGGAAGGATAGCTGGTTTCCAGCCAATGTGGCTTTACACAACAGCTCAGGGTGACTTATTGTTAGGTAAATTTATAGCAATATGGTATAATTTGGGCAGGTGCCTGCCAGCTGATTAAACTCATCTGCTGCTTCCAGGAGTGTCCCCCACTTGCCGCACCCCCCTCCCACACAATCTTTGCTTTGAGATGCTTAGGGAAATAGTAATTTATTGTTGAATAGGATGACTGGAGAACCAGCAGTTAACAGTGTATCCCTAGGACTGTCAGAGCTCCAATTACATATAATCTGTATTTTTTCTGTCAAATAATCAACATTTTGAAGAGATCTGTGGAACTGTGATACCGTTTTATGACAGAGATCACTTGAAAAGAGACAAAAGTCACATTCAAACTGACAGAGAAAAAAAGGTATTCACAATTCTTAAGAAATTGGATTTTGAAGTTAAAAGTTTTTACAAACTAAATGTCCAATATGTGTGCATGTAAACTAATGAGAATTTTGTCTGCAAATCCTTACCTCACATTCTTCTTTTCTGAGGAAACTATTTGAGAATATGCTCAATTTATAAAAGAAGGAAAATCATGGAGCCCAGGAATCAGGGAGATTGGTTCAGAAGTGAAGAGAAGAAAAAGCCCAAGGGGAAGACTGTGCCCCAAGCAAAGAGTGGACTTATTCTTGGGGAAGGAGATAAGAGAAATGTGGAAGATGGCTCCAGGAAGTACCTGGATGTATGTGATAGAAGTGATTCAGAGAGGGGTAGTGTTATGTACATAAATGAATTTATGTGTAGTCAAAAAGAAAATTAAAGGCATTAGAAAGTCCAGGAAACACAGAAGTTATACCAGAAATCATAATCCATTTATGAAGCAAACTTAAATGTAGTATGATTTTAAGATATTGATGGGGTTCAAGAAAAGAGAATATATTTAGTCTTGATTCTAGGGAAATTCTCCTTTAAGTGACATAAGAACAAATGTCTTTGATCCATAAAAAAGGAAATGTAGGTCTAGCACAGTGTTTAGGGTGCAGGAATTGATATTTCTAAAGTTTTCAATTCTGGAATCAATCTGTAGATAACATGGGAAAAAAAGACTATTTGTAGTTTGGAATATAGCATAAATATTAATATAGTCCTGTGAAAGTTTTGACAAGTAAATTGTTAACAATAGTCATGACAAGTCAACATTAAGGTTATAATAGCATTTAGGAAATGAAAATTTGTGGTGGCTGAGCAAAAGTTGAGGGAGGGATGAATTCATTCATTTTAGAAAGTCTAGAATTTAAGAAAATCCCCAAAATTGATGGAATGAGCAAAACAGTTTTAAATGTCATTTAATATTTAAAGTAACTAAAGAACTATAATAATAGCACAAATACTAAATATTCAAAAAATTTTGGAAATGGAGGTGGAGACTTCATTAGGATATCCAGTTATATTGTGTAAAGTTGATAAATAAATAATTATCAAATATATAATATTTTTATGTAAGTAAATTCACATATAAATTATTTAAGAAAAGGGACTGAAAATGGGAAGTTATAAGCTGGAAAAATTTAAAACCTCTGTATTAAATGATTTTCCATGTATTTTTGTGAAAAAATTAAATGAGTGCCTAGAATGAACATAATATAGTTCTATTTCAGATATAGGGAAATAAAACTCATGGGCCCTTATATAGCAGACAACTATTGTGAAAGGATTTCAGACTTTATACCATTTAAATGATTTTTAGGTATTAGTTAGGGATACTATTTAGATCAGGAGTTCTTAACCTTTTTTGTTCCATAGACCTTTTGCCAGTCAGATAAAAACCACGGACCCCTTACTAAATCCACACTATGCTGTGTATTGTTTAATAAATATATCATACCTGCACCAACACATCCCCACAAGAATATATTTTTTTAATTTCAATTCAAGCTCACAGACCCCTTGTTAAGAACCCCCGATTTAGATGGCTGTACACATTTTCTGATGAAATATAGGATATGTTATCCACAAATCAGGAATAATATTCTTAGATGTTGATAAAAATTTATCTAACTGAAGGAAGACTTGACATTTATGTAAAAATTGAAAGATAAATTTTATATTTCTTTTAAACCTTGGTTTTGGATCTTTAGACTTGTTTTTAACATTATATTATAGAAAGGCTTGTGTTAAGTGTTCAAAACGACACACTCCTTTCTTATCTCTTTGCAGGAAGAACAGAGCCTTTTATAAGTATTTGTGGCTTTATCTCCACTCATCATAAATTGCTACCTGTCCTCAGCAAATGAGACACAACCACCTCCTAGAGTAAGCCTACAATTCCATCATTTTAATACGCAATTGTATTAATAGTAGAAAAATTTTAAACTAGACAACAAAGCCTCTAATTTCCAAGAATTAACTATCTGAACCTCCCTGGCTTACAAAACTGCATCATGTCAGGCTCTGAAACTACATTACTCTTTCACATTAATCCCAGTGCAATTTCTCAGCTTTGAACACATTGAAAGAGCCTTATCTGCCTCTCCATTGCAGCTAGAGGACTGCAGCCTTCCTTTAAAAATATCCTCCAGCCATTTGATTCTCTACTTGCTCACAAATCTCTTACTTCTTGGTAGTTATATCGTCTTACTTTTCACAAAAGAGGAAAATGAGCTTGCAAACTTGTGATGGATGGAATTTGAAAGGATAAAAGGGTGGGTTGGTTTGGGGTTGTTCAAGAAAGGTCTGATAAGTTCCCTTCACATTAGGAGCCAGGGAAGCCCAATCCATTCCAATCACAGAGCTGGGCTGGAGATGCTAATGGGCACAGATTCTGAGGAAGTCTTGCCTCCTTTGTGATGGTTTTGAGAAAAACCCTTGCTCTGCCAAGACAAGGTTCATAAAGGATTGATGTGTGAATGTGGAACTGCCTTCCCTACCTAAACTGCTTTGACAATTAAGTTTAAAACCCTGAATTCTATCAATTTTTAAGCTTTTGACAGGAACTCTAATAGTTTGGCTGAATTTTTTTCCTCCAATGGTTCAACTGATTCTTTTTACATATTTCAAAAAACTTCCGTTTGAGAAAATAAGTAGTAAAGAATATTTGAAACCCCATAAAATTGAATTAATTCACCTGTAATTCAGGTGAAAGTCTAATTTAGCATTTATTTCATCTTAGGGAGTTTACATAACAATGTTTTCATGAGTTCCTACTTCCTATTATTTCAGTAAGTTCTAATAGGAAAACTCAGCTGCTTTGGCTTCTGTAATAGCGTTTAAAATCAATTTAGGCTGACAAGTAAAGAAGCACATGGCTTTATAGCAGGAGTGTAGTATATGACAGGTGAGCCCTTTTCTCAAACCTAAGCTGTTAGGTGTCCAAATGGACATCATTTACTGTTTAGCTCTATCAAAAAACTAAATGTCAAGCATGAGAGTGTGGAAACTTAGCCTCTTTCTTGGGGCACAAACAAGGATGCAAATACAAGGATCTGACAAACAGCCAGAGGGGGAAGTAAAAGAAAAATGCAAATATTAGCAATTAAATATTGTAAAAAGTCACAAAATTATTCATCGAGTATAGAAGAATATGGAATTTATTAAACTGAACATTTTCTTTTCACTGTAATATAAGAAGAATTGCCTGGTTTTCCAAGAGTTAGCACAATGATCATTAAGGCATATCAACCAACTAAACAGTATTTTTGTAATCACATTATTCAAGTTTCTTAATTATTGCTATAAAAATTAGTTTATTATTTATTAACAATATAATTATTGCATTTATGTATATTTATATTATATTTTATATTATGTTACTTTTATTATATAAGTATGTATAATTATTATATAATTATATTACATTATATTTTTATTTTCTGCTAAGAATATATAATCTAGTTGTTTTCTGGGGGTGATCTAGTATAGATTATTTCTCAAATTGAAACACATATGTATTGACATACATGTATATATGAAATTTAAAAATCCACTGTCTTCACTATTTGTTAATTAAGACACACAGATAAAATCGGTCTGCTTTATAATGTTAGGTGTCCAAATAGAAACCATTGTATTCTCCTGATACATTTTCCAAGAGTTTTCTAAATATACATAAAACAATTTACAAATAACTTCCCTTTTTCCTGCCCACCCTCCTTCTTCTCTCTCTCCCTGTCCTGTCACTCCTCCTTCCTTTCTCTTCTTCCTTTCACAAATTTTTGTATAGCGCTACCATGAGACAGGCTGGTGTAAGTGCTTGGGATACATCAGTGAACAGAAGTCTTTGTAAAACTCACATTCTGGTGACACTTAAGACCTTTCACAGCAGGAGAGTTCCATTTCTGGGATGCCAGAATGAGGAGCTCCACACACCTGTTTGCAGTGAAACAAAAATAACTGGTGAAAATTGTAAAATCAAAAACAAATAAAGCAATGCAACAATTTAACGTTTTTGGAAATTGTCCTAAAAGCATACAACAAATGAAGAAACATTTATTCAAGAAAATCTATCCAATCTCACTAAGAACAGCAAGTGTCTATGGCACTTGAGCCACACTCATTCCTCTCAAGCTATACACAACCGCACTCAGCAGGGCAGAAACTTCACTCTGATGGGCATGGTAAAAATGTTGGGGTTCCCTCTCCCTCAGCTCCCAGTCAAGGGATACTGACTTGCACCAGGAGCTGCAGCCCACCAGCCTTTCCCATCCTCTCCAGTTCCAAGTTGTAGAGGCTGAATTTCTGATCACTGCAGTTAAGAGGTTGTGTGATCCCTTGCTTCAACAACCCCTTCTCATAGGCAGAACCTCTATCCAGTGCAATAGGCCAGAAAAACCGGTTCTCAATCACCCTCATCCCACTGACTCATAGGGTGGAGTAAGCCAGGAATGCTGGTCCCCAATCACCTTCATCCCGCCAACTCAGTGGGTGGAGGCTCCACCATGGGAGGCAATCCAAGAAAATCAGAGACCACTGCCTTCACCCACAACCTTGCTCTGGGCTGTTTTAAAACATATATTTGCTTTCCTTTCTTCTCTCAGTCTCTTTAATACATAAAATTCATATAATGTAATAATTATAACAATGATCTATTGGGTTTGTAACATATTTAGATGAAGTATGTATAGTAATACTACCAGAAGAAGGGTGATAAGGAGTAAAGCTATATATGAGTAAAGTTCATATATCTAACTAGAATTAAGTTCAAATCTGAAGTCAAGTCTGAGAGTTAAGATACATATGGTAAGCCTTGAGCAAGAGTCAATAAAATAACTCAAAAAATTGGGAAAAATTCACGAAAGGAATTAAAATGTTACACTAGAAAATATTTACATAGTGTGAAATAAATCAGTAGCAGAAGAACAAAAAAACACATGAAGTACATAGAAAAAAGTTAAAATGGCATATGTAAAACCAACTATATCAATAATAACAGTAAATGTGTAGGAATTAAGCAATTTAAAAAGGAACAGATTTTCAGACTGGATTTTAAATAAAACAAGATTCAACTATACGTCATCCACAGGAGACACACTTTAATTCCAAGATACAAGAGGTTAAAAGTAAAAGAATGGAAGTAGATATATCATGCAAACTGCAACCATCAAAAGTTGAAGTGGTTATAATAATCTCAGAACCAATTAATTTCAAAATAAAAAATATTAGATATAAAGAAGGACATTTTATAATGATAAAATGCCAATCCATCAAGGAGATAACAATTATAAACATATCTGTTCTTAGCCACAGAGCACCAAAATATGTGAAGTAAAAGGTGACAGAATTAATGGGAGAAATAGACTATTCAATAATAATAGCAGGAAACTTCAACCCTCCAGTTTCAATAATGGATAGAAAAACTAAATAGAAAATCAACAAGGAAATATAACAGCTGAACAGTACTATGAACCAACTAGTCTTAAAGGACAGCTATATAACACTCTACCCAATGACAGAGGGTATGTGTTCTTATAAAGTGCATACAGAACTTTCAGTATAGTCCATATCCTAGACCATAGTCTCAATAAATTTAAAAGTACTAAAATCATATAAGTACAAATGTACAGTACAAATATGAGAGTGTTCTCTCATGAACTATAACACATGTACAATTCTAATATGTAGTGTTACTAATAGGGGGTATATGGAAAAAATATACTAAGTGTATGCTATGGACCATAGTTAGTGGTAATAGTCTGATCATGTCCTTTCACAATCTGACAAATATTCTACAACAATGAAAGGTGTTGGTGGAGGGGTGATGTATGGGAATTCTGCACATTATGCATGATTGTTTTATAAGCTCACAATTCTCTAATAAAAAAATGGAAAAAAAAAAAAAACTAGCCAGTTGAATACAGCAATATATTAAAAAAGGGTTATATTCCATGATAAATTGGGATTTATCCCAGGATCCAAGGTTGTCTTAATATCTGAAAACCAAACAATGTAATACACCATACCAATAAAATAAAGGACAAAAACTACATAAACATCTTAATTAACACACAAAATCATTTTACAAAACCCAATACCTCTTGATAGTAAATACTCTCAGCATATTAGTAGAAAATAAGACCCTCACTCTGAAAAAGGATATCTATGAAAATCCATAGCTAACAATCACACTTAATGGTGAGAGACTGAATCCTTTCCCTCTAAGAGCAGAAAGAAGACAAGTGTGTCTGCTTTTGCCACTTCTGTTTAACATTGTAAGGGAGGATCTAGCCAAGGCACTTATATTAGGGTTCTCCTGAGAAACAGAACTGATGAGAGAGAGAGGGAGAAAGAGAGAGGCAAAGTGAGAGAGAGAGGGAGAGAGAGAAAGAAATTTAAAATAGTAATTAATGCAAATGACTGTGGGAAATAGCCAGTCCAAATTCTGTAGAGACGGCTGCAAATTGGAAACTTGATGAAGACATTGAATTCACCAGGAGAAGCTGCAAGTTGGCAACTCCAATAAAGTTCACGATGAATTCCCCAGGAGAAGCTGTCTGTCTGAAGTAGAGATAGAAGTTCTTTCTGACTGTTACAATCTTCAGTTCTTTCTTCAACACCTCCAACAAATTGGATAAGGAGATTCCTCTCATTGCTGAAGGCAATCTCCTTTGTTGATTGTAGATATAATCAGCCATAGATGCAATCAATGGACATGTTTTAAATCTATGCAGTCAACTGACTAATGTTTTAAATCTACAAAATACCTTCACAGTAACAATCAGGTCAGTACTTCCTTGAGGAAACACTGGACACCATTATCTAGCCAATTTGCACCTGAAATTAAGTAGGAAAAATTAATGAAAGCATCTAGATTAGAAAAAAATATATGTAAAATTATATCTATCTACATGTGACATGATCTTGTATGTGGAAAATTCTAAGGAGAACACTAAAATACTATTAGACCTAATAAATTATTTCAGCAAGATTTCAAGATACAAGATAAATTATACAAGACTCAATTGTTTTTCTAAGTCCTTGCAATGAACAATCTGAAAATGAAATTAAGAAAACAATTCCTATTAAGAAGCATCAAAATGCATAAAATACTTAAGAGAAAATTTAAAAAAATAAATATAAAAGTTATACTCTTCAATCTACATAACATTGTTGAAAGAAATAAAAAAGAACTAAATAAATGGAAAGACATTCATGTCCAAGGATCAGATTTAGTATTGTTAATATAGCAATAGTCCCTGTGAAGATCTATATAGTCAGTGCAATCCCTGCCAGTATCCCATTGTTTGTTTGTTGTTGTTTGCAAGAGTTGACAAGCTAATCCTAAAGTTCATATGAAAATACAAGGAGCTGAAAATATCCAACCCCTGAGAAAGGAGCAAAGTTGGGGGACTCACTGTCACTACAAAGCTACATTAATCTAGGCATTTGGTTACATGCATAAGGATAGACATGTAGATCAATGGAGTAGAACTGACAGTTCAGAAATAAACCATGATATTTATATTCAACTGATTTTTGACAAGAGTATCAAAACTATAAATGGAATAAGAATATTCTTTGCAACCGATGCTATTGAGACAACTGATTATTCACGTGCAAAAGTTCAATCCATTTCTCACAACATATATTAAATGGGTTAAAGACTTAAATACAGAGCTAAAACTATAAAATTCTTAGAAGAAAACACAAAATCCTTCTGGTCTTGGATCAGGCAATGTTTTTATAGATATGACACCAAAAGCAAAAGCAGCAAAAACAAACAAACAAAAAACATTAGATAAATTAGACTTCATTAAATGTAAAATTTCAGTGCTTCAAAGAACAGCATAGCTAACTGAAAAGAAAACCCACAGAAGAAAAGAAAATGTTATCAAATCATTTATCTGATAAGGGACTTGTAATCACAATATATACAATCTTTTACAACTGAATAATAAAAAGACAAACTAAATAAGAAATGGGAAAAGGATCAGACTAGATATTCTCCAAAGAAGTTATAAAAATGGCCAATAAGTAAATGAAAAGATGCTCATAGTATTCATTAATCATTAGAGAAATGCAAATCAACACTACAATGGGATACCATTCCACATTTACTGGGATTGTTATAACAAACAAAAAGACAGACAATGACAATTGTTGGTGAGGATATGGAGAAACTGATATGCTCTCGCATTGCTGGTGGGAATAGGAAATGATCCAGCTGCTTTGGGAAACAGTCTGGCATTTCCTCCAAATTTTATATGTAGAGTTGCCGTAAGACTCAGTGGTATATGCCACTGAGGTATATTCAAAAGAGAAAAAATTGTAAATATCAATGCAAAAACTTGTACACAAATATTCATAGCAGTATTATTCATAATAGCCAAAAAATATCTATCATCCAAATATCCATCAACTGATAAATGGGTAAGCAAAAGGTGATATATCCATAGCATGGCATATTATTTGGCAATAAAGAGAAAAGAAGTACTGATGCATGCTAGAGCACATATGAATATTGAATACATTATGCCAAAGGACCACATATTGAATGATCCATTTGATAACAAAAGTTCAAAATAGATAAATCTAATGAGAAAGAAAATAAATTAGTGTTTGCTTAGTGCTGGGTACAGGGGTAGGGAGGGTTGGGGACTGCTCTTTGATTTGGGGTTCATTTTGAGGCCATATAAATCTTCAAAATTTATTGGGGTGATGACTGTTCAACTCTGAGACTATGCTGTAAACTATTGCATTACACACTTTGAAATGGTTGAGTATATGGTTTTGCGAATTATATCTCAATAAAACTAGTCTTTAAAAATGCCATCAATCACCATGTTTCATACAAGATAATAATTAGTATTGGCCAAAAATAGTAACACAAAAATACCTTTTGTTTGTGGACCTTTTCGTCTATTGAATTTTCATGTTGCAATTCATGGGAAGACAGGCACCAGTTGTTTGTTAATGAGCTGTTCAATCCTGCCCAAGGCTCATATGGGAAATTAAACATGATTAAAAATGCGTGTAAGTTATTAAATAAGCAAAAACTATCTGTTAAATTATTTCATGAAAGTTGAGCTCTCAATGCCTAAAATATCATGAGTACATTCAAATATGTATTTACATAATTATTCACCCAGATAAATTCACATTTACAGTACTATCAATTATCTTTCAAACTACTTTGGCAATCAGTTCATTTTAAATGCTGTACATTGCCTCAGGATTTTTTTTTTCTGAAGGGGAATATTTTAAGATATGTGGGAAAATATTCATGAATAACCACTTTAAAAACAAAGATATATTCTAAATTCTTGTTTCTTAATTGAAATTTTTAATCAAAAATTGAAAGACCTGGCATTTTTCTCAGAAACACACAGAATAGTAGGTGTAACTCAAACCCAACAGCTTCTCTATTTTAGCTAGAGGGATTGTGATGAATAGTTTTCCCTTGCTGGGTATTATTGATGGAAAAGGATAGACATTTAAAAAGGGAAACAACTCTCTAAAATTTATTCAGTAAGGCATTTCCTTTTTGTAAAAAAAAAAAAAAAAAGAATTAAAGTAAAAACCTACATTAGCAGTAGCTAATCCTGTTGTTCAGAACTCGCCTTATTGAAGAAAAGAAAAATAGTAATTATAGATTTGTTTCCCTCCTTCTTACACTAAATTATTTAAAGTAATTTTCTATTTTAATATTTCTTCCATTTGAAGAAACCCACATTTTAGAGATATTTCATTAATATTTACTTATTTTCTGATATCACAGTGTGGTTGAATAAATTTGATATTTTAACCTGCATGGACTCACAAGGTATGTGGTAATTGAGTGATTATTCATCCTTTGATTGGTCTTTTTCAATGCAATGCTTTTTAATTCCTGGTCCAAGCTGGCATAAAATAGCCTCATTTTCTAGCATGTCAAAACAATATGTTCGATTGCTAGCGTTTCTTGCTTATCTTCAACCAACATTCACCATTCCTAGGTGCACTCTTTAAGTGTCTTACAAAGGAGGTCCAGTCCATTTTCTTCATGAACACTGGAACATAATTATCACTGCCACTGATTTTATTCTGTTTATTCTCATTGGTTTTAAACAATGTCCTTTAAACATGTGTCTTTAGCTTATATTCTACTCAAAAGAGATCTTGAGACAAGGGATCGGGCATCTATAGGATTTGTTGAACATGACCCCTGGTAACACAAAGAGGGAATAAGGAAGAGATACAGAAAAGTGAAAAAAGCCAGTAACATGTGAATTAGTGAAAGTTACTACTACTGGTAATGGAAGCTGAGGCCACTTCTGGGGACCAAACCCTCTGAAACACCAGAGGATGGGGAGACTGGGATGTTTATCCACTGACTTCATCCCCATTGTTTTCTACTGCCCAGAAATTTTAACTACCTCCCACTCCAGGGCTCCACTCAAAGGTGGCTAAGGTGTCTCCTGCCATGTTGGAAGAAGTCCTGGCCCTTGAGACAGGTCTTTGAATTGGAAAATTTACAACGTTTCCAGAACATTTTGTAAATAAAGAACACAGGTGGGTTTGGGGTATATGAGTCAGGACATCAATGATATCTGCCTAACATAACTTTGAGTGCCCTCCACATATGCATTATTTTATACCCTTCATATACTACAGTTTCCCTCATGACATCACGGTCAAGTATGCTTTGACAAGGGCTGAATAAAGCAGGATTTCATCTCCTAATTCAGGGCTCTATGTGCATCATTGACTTGCAATGAGGTTCTCTGGATGAAATTCCTAAGTCTACTGTACATGTGCTGGTGCCAAAGCTTTCTCCACCATTATGTTTTCTGAATATTGTGCAAACTTTAAATATATCCCAGTTAATTGTACCCATAAGTAGACACACACTGAAATGTGCTTATGTGTAGACCCATTTACAAGCAGACACATTCACTGGTGTACTGTGGGGCTGTGTGTTTCTTTATACGGTGGCATCAGTTATGTTTCCATGTAAAATGGCATGCATTATTTTGGTAATCTCTTCAACTTGTTCTTCATGCTATCTTCCTCTCAGTACCTTGGGTTCAATACCATGCTCTACCGATGTCTACAATCTTCATTTTGACCCACTGCAGCCCAAGGTCCTATCCAGAGTATTCTTCCTTGGTCTTCCTTCCCCATTTCACCAGTTTAATGTAAATTAACTGACTTACTGAAAGAGTGCACTAAACTGCAATAAGGCACCAATGGCAAATAACAGCATAAAGTGCTATTCCTCTCAGATAGTAATTTTTAACAATATCTTTTAGTCACTTAATTTAAAATAAATGCGTTATAACAATCTTGGAAAATATTGCAGCTTCATTAAGGGAAGAATTTGTTAATATTGTGGCATTTCTATGTTTCTTAAATAATACTATTTCTAGGTATGTCCAGGAATTGAGTAGATCATTTTCAGAAAGTAACCAAAATCATTCTTTTAAGATTCTCCCAGGAAAAGTTGAGATATTTTATCCATTCTTTGTATGAAGGTTGATGGTGGACTGAATTCTGAGAGATAAACAGAAATGAATACCAGGGTAAAACCAGACTGATAGGATCAAAGTTATAATGTAGTCTTCCTTTTTATATGTACAATGAAAATTTATCACCCAGATACTTACTTGCCTTGGAAAATATGATAATTGACACTAAAGCAATAAACAAGGAAAATATGGTTAAAAAATAATTTTAAAAAAATGTATTGCCTAGCAGCTTTTTGTTATCAGGAGAAAATTTAATGTAAAATGTCACTTTTCTGACAATAGAGCTTGAAGAATCAGGTGCTTTTAATATTTCTCTAACTCAAATCATATATAACAGATTTAGAGAAAACATGATGTCAGAGAAACTTGACACCAGCCCAAGACTTGTGATTTCAGTCTGAAAAAATCATGACACAATATGTAGCTTACACATCTAAAACCAGGATATTTAAGAATGTACATGGCACTCCATGAGCTGTCATTGATGTGAAGTAGGTGGAACAATCACCAGGGTCAACCAAAAATTGAATGTTTAGTAATTTTCATTGATAAATAAGATTGATCTTATTTGAATCAACAATTGATTGATGTATCAGGTTAAAGAAACAAACAAAAAGAACAATTGTTAACCATCTTGTATTCAGCAAACTTGGTGAATCTCTTATTGTCCTTAAAGTTTATTCCTTTGGATTTCATATGATGCACAAATACTGAGAATTTTGTCCCTTCCTTTCTAATTCTTTTGCTTAATTTCTTTCTCATATTCTTTTATTAAGAACTCTTAGACAATGTAAGACAATGGTAGACCCTAGCCTTGTTCCTGGCTTTATTGAGACGTCTTCCAGAACGTCATCAAGCCTAATGCTTACAGCATGTTTTGACACATTTTCTGCATCAGCTTAAATAAGGACTTAGCAACAGGCCTTTGTTATCATGGTTGTTGGCAGAGGACAGTACAAATATATCAATGGAATGAATTACAGAACTCAGAAACAACTCCATTAATAAATGGAAATTGTTATTAATATATGCTATTTATATAATATAGATTATTGTATTATATATAATATTATATAGGTTATTATTTATAACCTGTAAGTAATATAGATTACAGAAAAACACAGAGGGAAATTCTGAATATACTATTTCATGGATGACTATGGAACAATAGGCTTACAGTGCAGAAGAGATGAAGTTAGATCCCAAATTCAAATAATCCATGCACAATAAATTCCAAGGAGACAATATAAATAAAGATGAAAAAAGAAAACCTTAATTCCATAAAGTAATTGCCTTATTTCTTGGAATAGAGAAGGATTATTAAACAATGCACAAAATCACAAATTATAAAAGACAAAATTCATAAATTTGAATACTTCAAACTAAATCTTTTGTACAACAAAAGACACCAGAAATAATATTTATTAATAAGTGTTGAAGAAAAGATATTTGCAATATAGGTAGCAGACAAAGGATTCTATCCAAACTATTTTTTTTTTAAACCTCCAATAGATCAATGAGAAAATAAGTTAAAAGAAAAAGAAAAAAAGTAGGCAAAAGTATCGGCATCACAAACAATAAATATAAAAAAATTCTCAGAAACACTGGTAATTTTAAAAATTCAAATTATAGCCTTAATTAGATTACCGCATTCATCCCCTCAATTGGCAAAAATGGCAAAGTGACTAAGTCCAGTATTGCTGATGGTATTAGTTGAAAGAATTCTCTCAAGATGTTGGTGAGAGCATAAAGTGATATAGTCACCCTGGAAGGTGATTAGACCCCATTATTTTTTTTTAAATGTTAAAATAATCAACTTCATTTTTAAAGAGGTTTTAGATTACAGGAAATTTACATTGAAAGTGTAAGGGGTAATAGTGGTGCAAGGATGAGTGGGGTTAAAGATGCTGGAATGTGAAGGTGAGCTGAGTAAGTGGTTTGTGTTGGACTGCCCATGGAACTTGGGGAGGCTAGAGGAAGGAACAGGTAAACGCTGGGGATTTGTAGGTCTGTGGTTAAAACTACAATGATGGGAATGTTCCTTTAGCAAATACAGCAGGGGAGGGTTATTGGTGCAGGGCATTGGGGGGGGGGTGGTATGTGGGAAAAGACACACCTGGGGCACCAAGGACACTTTTTTCTTGTCATAGGATGTTATCTCAGTAAGTGGAGACCCACACAATAAACAAGAAAATATTAAACTCACATCCTTGGGAGTCCTGCTATGTTCTCATATAAAGGAGCAAGGGTCTTTTGAAAAAGTTTTGAAACTTTTGAAACTATAGGCCTAATAAAAGAAGACAGACCAATATGTCAAGCACTCAATATTTTTGGGACCACCTATGTGGGAAGCTAGCACTCAACCACTGAGCCACATCAGTTCCCCTGAGTTGGTGTTTTTGTTTGTTTTGCTTGCTGTTGTTTGTTTTTGTTTTTAGGAGGCACTGGGGAATGAACCCAGGACCTCCCATGTGGGAAGAAGGTGTTCAACCAATTGAGCACATCCGCTCCCCTGCCCACAATATTAATGCCTGTTATTATGAATCTTATTATTCAAAAATTTCACCTTGGTGGTTACTGTGGGTTCCAGAGGTGGGGGGAGAGAATGGATGAAGCATGGGGCATTTTTTAGGGCATTGGAATTGATCTGCATGATATTGCAATGATGGATACAAACCATTATGCATTTTGTTAGAACCTATAAAAGTGTATGGTACAGAATGTGAACCATAATGTAAACCATTGGCCATGGTTAGTGGCAATGTTTCAATATTTGTTCATCAATTATAACAAATGTACCATACTATCTAAGATGGTATTAATAGGGAAAAATGTGAAGGGAAGAGGATGGAGCATGTGGAAATCTCCTATATTTTCTATGTGACTTTTCTAGCTTCTTTGAAAATAAATTGAAAAATAAGACACAGGGGGAACATTCAGAAGAAATTATCACTGTACATAAAAAAATAACAGACCTTATGGTGATAAAAGACACAATGTGAAAAAAAATTATTATTTTTATTTTATTTTGTATTTTGTATTTTTAAATTTTTATTTATTTATTTTTGCTTTGTTTTGGGGGAGATCTTGGATTGCAGAAGAATTGCAACTGTGGCAGAGGAGGATCACTGGTGCAGGGTGTCATCAGGGTAGATGTATGAAGAGGGGTGTGCCTGGGGCATGCCTCTATGGAATATGAATGTATTCAAGTGGTCATGTGGTGTTGTCTCGGTGGGTGGAGACCCACAAAATAACTGAACGGAGTCCTGTTACATTCTCTAATAGAGTGGCAAGAATCCCTAGAGTATATGGGCAGTGCCTAGTAAAGGAGGACAGACCAAAACACCAAGCCCTTGATATTGATGCTTGTACCTATGAACCTTGTACTTGTGAAATTGAAACTTAGCCTAGTATTATATATTGCCTAAGAGTTACCTCCTGAAAGCCTCCATGTTTCTCAAATGTGGCCCCTCTCTAAGCCAAATTCAGCATTTAAACTTACTACCTTCCCCTCAGCTTAGGACATGACTCCCAGGGATAAACCTCCCTGGCACTGAGGGATTATTTCCAAGCACCAACTAGTGATGTATTTGGGAAAAGACTTTGACCAAAAGGGGGAAATATTAACTACAAATGAGTTTTTATGGCTAAGAGATTTCAAAATGTGTTGGGATGTCTTTCCAAAGATTACCCTTATGTATGTCTCAGGAGGATCTCACTGACTGCCACATTAAACAGTGCTTCAAGAAGATATCTAGACACTATAGGCAGGGCAGACAACCCCAAGAATTTGGCACCCTGTCAGTGGGCCTTACCTTGGAATATATGATAACCTTTCCTCCCAATATATCAGAGTTGAGCTCATTTATAATTTTCTTACACATAGTTTTTATGCCCCCTTTTTTGAACCTATAATTAGTACTACATCCATTGAATAGATGTCCCAAGACCTAAATGTTCTAGCTGTTCATATGCCAGTTGAGCCCTGAATCTTAGCAGAGTTGCAGCAGCTACTCGCCACTTCATCAGATTCATCCAGGACAACTAACAAAGGGATGATGATAGACAATGCATATCCCAAAAAACAGTATATACAAATGCAAGCAAGACAGTTCCACACATCTGCCCCATGGGATCTAAGACCCCTCTGAACTGGAAGCAGAGATGCCATCACCATCCCCAAATCCTCAAGATTGAGGCACAAATAAACATAAGGGGGGAATGCAACTATGGACTAAAGTGGAATTATATTATTCTAGCAATGGAAGAACTTGTATAATTGACGTAAAGGCAGTGGCCACCAGAGGTGCTGAGAGGAGGGAGAAAGAAGAATAGGTGCAACATGGGGTATTTTGGGGACATTGGAATTGTTCTGCATGACATTGCAATGATGGATATAGGCCATTATACCTTTGGTCAAAAATTATAAAATTGTGTGGTGCAAAAGGGGAGGATTTCAAGTGCAGGCTCTAGAGAATGGCATGCCTCTAGGAAGAGGAGGTTTACATTCCATTCCCTGGGAAGTGTGCTTGGGCAGCAGGTTTGCAGAATTGTTTGAGTATCTACTTAGGAATGGGGAGAAGATATAGGAGGAAAATAGCAAGACAGACTTGGGAGGTCTTTTAGTATCTCACACAAGAAAGGAGCCCAAGAATGAGGGTGGAGAAATCACAGCCCTGAAAAGAAGTTTCGGGTGCTAGTGGCAGTATTTGAGGGGCTATATTAGAAGATGAGATCAGGACCTGAAGAGGGAGGAGAGGACATTCCCATTTCAGGTAGTCAGAGTCTCAGTCGAGCTTGTGCTGGGAATGGGGAAGGGATGAGATTTAATTTAACATGAGATTGGAATTCTAAACTAAATTTTAATGTGTGATATTGACCAACAAATTATGGAATGTACAGTAAAAAATGTCAATCAATGATGAGAAAAGGAGCTTTGACTAATATGTTGGAGGACAAAACAGGAACATTACAAGCATTTCAGGTTATACCTCATTTAATGAGTTGGGGGTCACTAAAAAACAAGTCCACAAACATGGAAACACACATACTCACTTGCACACACAGGCCAACATTCACATACCCACACCACTTGCACTCACATATATAAACAAGCTCGAGTGGAATACTAGACAGCAGTGAAGAGGAATGAAGTACTTCCTTGTGTCGACATCGATAAAGATGCACAATATCTTGTTTAGTGTAAGAAAGAAGTTATAGAATGAGGCCAAGAGTGTATTACAGGTTATGCAAAGTTAATGTTGCTACCACTGTATGTGTAGTTGGTACGACAGTGTGTGTGTGCACATGTGCATGCATGTGTTTCTGTATACAGTTAAATGTAGGAAAGAGACTGCATGCACAGACATCAAATTTAGAGTAGTCATCTACCTGTAGGACAGAAGAGGGGATAAGAATTAGGTAGTGAAAATGGACTATGGCTTACTTTGAATACATTATTATTTTTAAATACTGTAATTTAATATGTTATATATGCAATTTTTAAAGTATACTTATTTTAAATATCACTTGGAAAATATGACAAAATATTAATAGTGGCTAAATCCCTATGGAAATAATATGGGTGATTGTCATTTTCTTTCTGTATTCTCATGTATTTTTACATTTAATGTAAGACTCACCTTAAATAAAAGTTATTTGCTAAGGCCAACAACAACAAAAAAGCATTAAATATATATAGTTCAAATGAAAATACACAAAAATTCTTACCACAGGCATATTTCATTGAAAAGTTTGTTCTTTCTTGACTTGCATGAACTGTGGACTCATGGAGTGGTCTTTGATACAAATCTTTTTGTTCTATCTAAATAGATACATGTAATATATCCACCAGATAACAACATGCCCTCCCCGGCCTTTATCTCTCCTTAAATGATCCCTCCTCAAGGAGGATTTTCTCCACCTTCTTATCTATAAAAATAGCACCCTCACCATTCCTAAGTATGTTTATACTTGGCTTTGTTTTTCCCTTGTGTTGCTTAACACTATGGGATTCTATTAAGATATTTTGTTTGTTTTGTGTTTCCCACTTGAGGGGTTAACGTGAATGCCCATTCCCCCTCCTCCTCCTTCCTGTTGATTAGAACTGAGGCAAGGGACTGGTTGAACTTGCCCAGTTCTTGAAGATAAGAGCAAAGATGTGGTGAGAATGTTGTGAGAATTGCCTGCACAAGCATATTTCTGTAGCATTTCTGTAGCTGTTCTGGGCACTGTCCCTTCCCCCCACCCCCACCCCCACTGTAATACCTTTATAAACCCCTATCCCCCAGAGGGGTGGCATAGTACCTCCCGGCCAGCTGCCAACAGGTTCTATAAGTATTAAAGTCATGTCTACTCCTGCTGGCCTCCTGTGTGGTTTCTTTGGAATATCGAGACATTCAGTCAACCTCCCTGGGCTTGACCTCCTGTGTTACACCACCCTCTGAAGTATACGCCATGAGGAGAAGGACTTTGTGTTTTCTTCATTGCTACATTCCTTGGCATCTAGAAAAGTGTGTGCTCATATGAGTATGCCATAAATAGTTTTACATGAATTGTGACTTTTCATTACTAAAGCCTCACGTGTAAAACTTCCCAGGGTGTCTCTGATCCTTAGTTCTTGGCTTCTCAGTGGTATCCACAGAGATGACAGAGTGTCTTTAGCAGAAATCATTCTCTAATTCTCAAGCCTAAATCTTCTACCAGTAAGCACAGAAGAGAATTAATCCCAAAACAATTGTTCTGAATTTAGATTTCTTTTCTCTTAAATTTGTTTTTGCTTCTTTTTATCTGAAATTCAGACAAACCTTTCAAAATTTGTGTCTGGAAAGCCAGCTGGCTTCCTGGGAAGCAGAAAAGAACTCATCATTGAATCCCATTTGTTAAAAAACCTCAGGTAGCTGCAGTGATTCAAGCTGACTGCTTCCCATTCTGGCTAGCAAAGCTCAGGGTAGCACTGAAGCAAGGGTGAAAGAAAATAATCACCCATGATGGGGACTTACGTTATTCACCAATATTATTAAGCATCTCAAAATATCCACATACTATTAGAGTACCATTTCTATTTTCTTGGTAAAGTAACTTCTGACCATTTCAAATGCTATCAAAGTTTTTAAGTTAGCAAACGTGGTTCACAAAATGGAAATCTCATTTAGTGGACCCAACTCCAACTTTATTTATAGGCAATCAGAGTTAAATGCATGTGCATGCTAAGTGGAGATGGCTTAGCTGCCATCTCACTGAATCACTTAAAATTCAGAAGAATTCTTCTGAAAAGTTTCTCAAAATATTGTAGAAAATCTGTGCAAATCACAAACATGTGGCACCATGGTAACTTTTTTCCTCCACTGCAATTCACAAGTCTGAGATATCATTTTCGGAGTGAAAGCCTTTCTCAAGGCTGCCCAACCACAGAGATTCTCATGGTGTCCACAAGTGGAGGAAACTTTAGTTTTGGACCAACCCAAGATTGGTCAAGTTCTGGGGTTTTCAAGTTGGTCTTCCTCATAAACAAACAAACAAACAAATAATACTCCCCACAACAAAAAACAAACAACAAAAACAGATCACATGTTTGTTTTACTCCAAGATGAATGGATAAAATGTGCTCATTCAACTATTTTTTCTGCTTCAGTTTGTACCATGAGAAATGTCTCTTCGCATTGGGCAATGAAATTGCAACATGAAGTCTTTTTCATACTTTGCCACTTAAAAGAGGCTCAATGTAAACAGGCAG
>JAQZBX010037383.1:0-23594 GCA_029593785.1 Cabassous unicinctus | reverse complement strand
TTAATCTCTTCCTTCACTTCATTAAGATGGTTCACAACATTTGTTTGGGAATCTTTGATTAGTTGTTCGATGTACTGCATATATTCCTGGATTTTAGTTAGTTCATTGGAGTGATCCATGTTTTCCTGTTTCTCAGTGTGGTTTGTAATTTTTTGTTGCCCTCTAGTCATCATTTTATCTTGATGGATTTATTCAGTTGTTTAGCTTCTCTCTCTGCTCTAGAGTTTTATTTACCTGGTGGTTCTGTGTGTATGTAAAGTTTTCTCTTTGATACTTTTTCTTCTTATTTTGTTTCCTTGCTTCTTTCTATGTTACCTTGAAGGGAAAAGATTAGTGCCAGAGGAATCGAAAGAAGTGAGAACAGAAGAAGGATAATAGTAATAGTAATGAAAGTTAGTAGAGAGGCCAAATCAGACTTAGTGAAATGAGTATTTAACTTGTGTATGTAGTGTAGAGTAATAGGGAAAAAAGTGGAGTACCTACAATGGGTACCTACATATACCAATATACCTCCAATGTATATTCTTATTCGTATGGTTAGGTCCAGCCTTGCTGCATTCCATCTTAATCAATTCAAAGAGAATATATATGAGACCTAATTACAACTGCAAAATTCCTGCTTATTGCCTTATAATGTAATGCAGTTAGTCATGAAAGTGAAATGTATCACATTCAATGTCCCACCCTGTCTCAAGGGGATGTGAATTTTCAACTTACATGCTTGGGAAGCAGGAATTATGGGGTCCTCACCTGAATTAAAGTTAATGAACTGGAAAGTTCTCTATTGTTAATATGTCAATTCTTCCTAAATTATTCTATAGTTGTGGTGAAATTAATATAAATTGATGTGTAACTTTATGTAGGTAGACACTATGTAGTCTTTTCTAATATATGTTGGGAAATGAAAAAGTATAGAATAAGATCACAATTCAGAAAAGGAATAAAATTGGAGTTCTCAATCAACAGAATGTGAAGACATATTAAAAAACAACAATAATCAAGACTTTGTGTTAATACTATAAAGATAGATAAACAGAGAGACAGTAAAAGACTGTCCAGAAAAAGACACACACACGTACGTTTAATGGACATTCATCAAAAGCACTAAGACAATTCAAGGAAGAAATAAAGTCTTTTGACAAATGGTGCTGAAACTAGATGTCTTAAAAATGTAAATGAGCCCCAACATATCTGGGGATTGACTTTATGTACCCGTTAATCATGCAGTGTCTTTCTGGTTGCAGGTTAAAACTTTATATATATTATTTTTAAAATTTTTGTTATTTTAAAATTATTTTTTATTTTTAACGAAGCTTTAGATTACATAAATGTACATAAATAATATAAGGGTTTCCCATGCATTCCCGTCCCTCCCCCTCTCACACTTTCCCACATCAAAAACATCCCTCATTAGTGTGGTACATTTGTTACAATAGATGAAAACATATTGAAGCATTGCTACTAACTATGGATTGTAGCTTGCATTATAGTTTACACTCTGTCCTGCAAAATTTTGTAGGTTATGAAAAAATATATAGTGGCCTGTATCTGTCACAGCAATGTCATATAAGAAAATTCCAATGTCCCAAAAATGCCCCCCATTACACCTATTCTTCTGTCTCTCAATTCTCAGAAACATTGGAGGCCACTACTGTTATATCAGTAAGTGTTCTTCCATTGCTAGAATAATAATAAGTCCATAGTAGAATAATAATAACTCTACTTTAGTCCATTGTTAATTTCCGAATCTTAATGATTTCGGGATGGTGATGCCCACTCTGTTACTAACTGAGAGGGACCTTAGAGCCCATGGGGAAACTGGATGTACCTACCTTGCCTGCAGTTGCAGACACTTGCTGTTCCTTGAGATGGGTGTTGCCAATCAACATCTTGTTAGTTGTCCTGTGTGAGTCCAATGAACTGGAGTGTAGGTGTTTTATCTCTGCTGAAATTCAGGGCTCAACTGACAAAATGCATGGAACAAAGATTTAAGTCTCTAGGACATATATTTATCAAGTATAGTGAAAATTATAGATTCAAATAAAAGGGGCAGAAGAGCCATGTGTGGATAACCTATAAATGAGTCTAACTCTATCATGCTGGGAAGCATAAATTACAAGTAAGGCCCAATGACAGGCTACCAAATTCCTGAGCTCTCTGCCCGGCTTATAGTTTCTGGATGTCTCTAGAGTCTTTAGGAGCCCTGCTATTTACTGTGACAGTCAATGAGGTCCTTCTGAGACTTGCATAAGCATAACCTCTAGAAAGAACTACTTCCTCACTTTGAAGTCTCTTAGGTATAAAAACTCACTTGTATTTACCATTTCTCCCTTTTGGTAAAGGTCTTTTCCAGATACATTGCTAGTTGGCACTTGGGAATAATCCCTCAATGCCAGGGAGGCTCATCCCAGGGAGTTATGTCCCACAGCTGGGGGTAGATATTGCATTTATATGCTGAGTCTGGCTTAGAGAGAGGCCACATTTGAGCAACAAGGAGCCTTACAGGAGGTAACTGAGACAATATATAATAATAGGCTAAGTTTTAGTTTCGCAAGAAAATGTTCATAACTATGATCATGAATATCAAAGGCCTGGTGTAATGGTTTGTCTTCCTTCATTAGGGACTGCCGTTGCACTCAGGGGATACTTGCTTTCCTATTAGAGAAAATATTTTTTTGGTTATTGTGTGGATCTCCACCCACTGAGACAATGCCTTATGAATGCTTGAACATATTCACTTGACTTAGAATCATTCCCAGGTGAACCCCTTCTCCTGCATCCCCCATTACTGAAAACTTGCATCAGTGATCCTCTCCTGCCACTGTTGTGACCCTTCTGGGAAGCAAATCTCTCCAAAAATTAAGCCAACAAAATAACCAAATAAAATTAATAAGAAAAACAATAATATTACAAATAATAAAATACCAAAAAATTAAAAATTTCAAGTAATAAAACATTGAAAAAAAATTTAGACATTTTGTTGTACATCATTGTGGCATCTGTTGTCTTGTATGTGCAGTGACATTTTCTTCGAGATATTCCTCCAGGGTCTTATTTTTTTTTTCATTTTCTTTTCAAAGAAGCGTAAGAATAAACAAAAGTAATATAGATAATATAGGGGATTTTCATATACCCAATGCCCTCCCCATTTCCCTTCTCACCTATTAATAACATTTTACATGTGGATGGTACAGTTACTAATAATTGATGTACATATTGAAGCATTGTTATTAACTGTGCTCAATGGTTTACGTTATAGTTTACATTTTGGATTGTACACTTTTATATGGTTTGGTGAAATTTGAAGTGGCCTTTATCTGTTATTACAAGATCATGCTGAACAATTCTAATGCCATAAAAATGCCCTATGTACCATCTATTCTATTCTTCCCTCCCTCTCTCCTTGGAATCGCTGGTAAACACTAAGTTCCAATTTTTGAGGAATAAGATTCATAGTTACTTGCAAAAACATTGCAAGTTTGACATATTGGTCTGTTTTCTTTTATTTGGTACTACCTATGTTCTCGAGGGATTCTTGTCACTCTAAGTGAGAACATAGTAGGACTCCCCAGGATGGGAGTTTGATATTTTTTTTGTTTATTGTGTGGGTCTCCACCTACTGATATAAAACACTCTGCCAAGACAAACACTTACATATTACATAGAAGCTTCCACAGGTGCACCCTGTCCCAAATACCCCCTCATATCCAACACCTTACACCAGTAACCCTCCCCTACCATATTTGCCAAAAGAGCATTCCCAACATTGTAGTTTTAACCATAGACCTGCAAATCCCCAGAGTTCATCTGCCCCTCTTGTGACTCTTCCCCCAGTTCCTTGGATAGTCTGAACAAAACTCCATCCCTACCCCCCTCACAGACCAACACTACCGAATCTAATCATGTCACTGTACCACTATCATGCTCATTTACTGCATAACTACACCTTTATAGCTTTTGTAGATTTTGCCCATATGGGCATCAGCTTTCAACCCTCTACTCCCTTTCTGTATCCTGTAAACCAATCGTCCAGACTCTAGCTCTGTAAGTCTTCTCAATTTGCTTAATTCATATTAGTGATGCCATGTAATATTTGTCCTTCAGTGTCTGGCTTACTTCACCCAACATAAGGTCTTCATGATTCATCCATGCTATCCCTTATGTTAATACTTCTTACAGCTGAGAAATATTGTATTATATGTATATGTCACAGTTTGCTTATCCATTCATCTGTTGATGGACATTTGGATGGCTTCCAACCTTTGGCAAAGTGAATAATGCTGCTATGAACATCAGTGTGCATATATCTGTTCATGTCCCTGATTTCAATTCTTCTGGATATATACCCAGCAGTAGGATTGCTGGATAATATGGTTATTCTATAGTTAGCTGCCTGAGGAACTGCCAAACTGTCCTCCAAGATGGCAGCACCATTCTACATTCCTACCAACAGTGAATAAGTATTCCCTTTCCTCCACATCCCCTCCAACACTTGCAGTCCTCTGGTTTTTTTTTAATAGCCACCAGTCTAATAGGTGTAAGATGATATCACATTGTAGTTTTGATTTGCATTTCCCTAATAGCTAGTCATGTTGAGGATATTTTTATGTGCTTTTTAGCCACTTGTAATTTCTTCTTTGGAGAAGTGTCTATTCAAGTCAATTGCCCATTTTTACAATGTTTTTTTTTTGTCCTTTCATTTTCAAGATGTAGGTTTTCTTTGTATATGCCGGATATTATGCCCCTATCAGATAGATGGTTACCAAATGTAGAAATAGGCTGCCTTTTTCTTGATTTCCTCCTCAGATTGCTCTTTATTGTTGTATTCAAATGATAATGATTATTTTATGATTACTTTTTTATTTTAGAAAAGTTTTATACTAAATATATGTTACAAATAAAATATGAATCTTTTAATGTGGTGTATTACATTGATTGATTTTCTTATGTTGAAAGATCCTTGTATACCAGGGATGAAACCCAGTTGGTCATGATGTATAATTCTTTTGATGTGTTGTTGAATATGATTTGTGTGTATTTTGTTGAAGATTTTAGTGTCTAGGTCCATTAAAGTAATTGGTCTATAGAATTCCTTTCTTGTGGTGTCTTTGTGTGGCTTTGGTATTGGAGTGATACTGGCATCATAGAATGAGTTAGGCAATGTTCTCTGCACTTCTATTTTTGGGAAGAGTTTAAGCAGGATTGGTGTTAGTTCATTCCAGAGTGATTGTTAGAATTCACCTGTGAAGACATCTGGTCATGAACACTTATTAATTGGGAGGGTTTTGATGACTGATTCAATTTTGTTACTTGTGATTGGGCTGTTGAGTTCATCTTTTTTTTTTTTTCCCCCATCATTGTGGGCTGCTTGTGCATTTCTTGAAATTGGTCTATTTCTTCTAAGTTATTCATCTTGTTGGCATACAATTTTTCAAAATATCCTCTTATGGTACTCTTTGTATATGTGGGGGCATTGGTGATAGTCCCTTCTTCATTTCTAATTTTTTGCATTTGCATCTTTCTCTCTTTTTCTTGATTAGTCTAGCCAAGGGTTTGTTAATTTTATTAATCTTTACAAAGAACCAGCTTTTCATTTTCTTAATTTTTTGTAGTGTTTTCTTATTTTCAATTTCTTTTAGCTCTGCTAAAATATTAGCTCTGTTAATCTTTCTTATTTCCATCTTTCTACTTGCTTTGGGATTAGTTTGTTGTTCTCTTTCTAATTCCCCCAGGTGGGCAGTTAGGTCTTTGATTTTTTCCTCTTTCTGCTTGTTAAATATTGGCATTTATGGGTATAAATTTTCCTCTCTGCACTGCTTTTGCTGCATCCCTTATGTTTTGATACATGTGTTGTCTGTTTCAATTGTTTCAAGGTATTTACTGATTTCTTTTGCAATTTCATCCTTGACCCAATGATTGTCTAAAATTGTGTTGTTTAACTTCCATATCTTTGTGCCTAATCTGGTTCTCTGCTGCTTACTGATTTCCAGCTTCATTCCATTTTGGTAAGAGAAATTATTACTTTGTATAATTTCAGTCTTTCTGAATTCATTGAGAGTTGTTCTGTAGCCTAGTATGTGGTCTATCCTAGAGGATGATCAATGTGCACTCAAGAAGACTGTATATCCCAATGTATTTGGGTGTAATGTTCTGTATATGTCTATGAGGCCTAGATCCTCTAACATATTATTCGAAGGTCTCTGTTTCATTATTGAGCCTCTGTTGAGATGTTCTGTCTAATGCTGATAATGGTGTATTAAATTTCTCCACTATAATTGTAGAGGCATTTATTTCTCCACATAATTTTTCCAATGTTTGCCTCATGTATTTTGTTAACTCACTTTGGTTAGAGTTAGGTACATAAATGTTTATGATTGCTTTTTCTTCTTGATAGATTACCCATTTCATTACTATATAATATCTTGCTTTGTCTCTTACAATATTTTTACATTTAAAGTCTATTTTGTCTGATATGAATATAGCTACTCCCACCCTTTTATTGTTATTGTTCACCTGTACAATCACTTTCCAACCATGCCCTTGTGTCCCTGGGCCTAAGGTGAGTTTCTTGTAAACAAAATATTGATAGGTTCATATTTCCTTATTCATTCTGCCAAACTGTGTCTCTTGATTAGAAAGTTTAATCTATTAGCATTCAATGTTATTACTGTCAAGTCATTACTTACATTAGCATATTTTCTTTAGGTTTATAAATGTCATATGTTGTTTTATTTTCTCTTTCTATCTTTTTAGTCCTACTCTCTCTTTCAACCCTCTCTCTCCTGCTTTTTCTTTCAACAATTCAGGACTCTCTTTAGTATTTCTTTTTTTTTTTTAAGATTTATTCATTCCCTCCCCTGTTGTTTTGTGCTTGCTGTCTGCTCTCTGTGTGTTCTTCTGAATCTGCTTGTCTTCTCTTTAGTCAGCACTGAGTCCCAATCCTGAGAATTTCCAGATCAGAGAGAGACACTCAATCTTTTGTGCCACCTCAGCTACCTTGTCTGCTGCATCTCTTATTGTCTCTCATCTGTGTCTCTTTATGTTGCATCATCTTGCTGTGCCAGGCACTCCATGTCAGCCAGCATTCCTGTGTGGGCCAGTTATCTGCAAAGGCCAGCTTGTCTTTTACCAGGAGGTTCCAGGAATCAAACCTTGGACCCCCTATGTGGTAGGCAGGAGCCCAATTGCTACAGCCACATATGTGTCCCCCTTTAATATTTCTTGAAGGGCAGGTTTCTTATTAAAAAACTCTCTTACTTTCTGTTTATCTGTGAATATTTTGAACTCTCCCTCATTTCTAAATATCAGCTTTGCTGCATAGAGAATTCTAGGCTGAGAGTTTTTTCTTTTACCACCTTAACTATGTCATGCCACTGCCTGCTTGCCTCCATGGTTTCAGATGAGAAATCATCACTTAATCTTATTGAGCTTCCCTTTGTATGTGATGGATCTCTTTTCTCTTGCTGCATTCAATATTTTATCTTTGTCTTGATTGTTGAAAAATTTGTTAAGTATATGTCCTAGAGAAGGCCTGTTAGAATTTGGGGTGTGTACAGTTTGGGGTGTGTACAGTTTGGTATTATTTATGAATTCCAAAAATAGATATTGGATTATGTTTTATTTGTAAACTAGCCTGTTTGCACATTAGATTGTATTGGATTCAGAGAGTTCACTTTTACTTGATAAAAAGAGCAGATGAGTTAATTGGAGTTTTGATGGAGTTTTGATGCTGAGTTTTGAGTTGAAGCCTATGAAATAAACACAGAGGAGAAGAACACAGAGGAATAGAGAGAGCTCCACAGACATGTCAGTGGCCCCAGGAAAAGAGACAAGCTGTGTGCCTGAAAGTCTACAGCTGCCCTTGTAGAGAGAAGGAAGCATGAGCACAGAGTGAATCAACCCCTGGGCAGAGAGACAAAGCCTAGAGAGACTGATGGCCTACACCTGATATTGGAAGAAGCTGGGACCTCAGAGCCTTAAGAGGAAGAGGAAAGCTAATGATGGTAGCCATCTTGCTCCAACATGTGGCAACAACCTTTGGAGAAAGAAGTAACTTGCACTTTATGACCTGGTAAATGTAAGCTTCTACATCAAATAAATACCTTTTATAAAAGCCAACAGATTTCTGGTATTTTGCATCAGAATTCTTTTGGCTGACTAATATGGAATTTGGTACCAGAGAATGGGGAAGTGCTTTTGCAATTACCAAAAATGCTGGAATGGTTTTACAAATGGGTAAGGGATATTTTTTTGAGGAATTGTGAGATGCTTGGTAGAAAAGATGTACAGCACCTTAAAGAGACTGTTGGTAGGTGTATGAACACTAAAGAAACTTTATTATGCCTAAGAAGTAAATGATGAAGCTATTAATTGGAATCTGGAGGAAAGGTGATCCGTGTTTTGAAGTTGCAGAGAACTTAGCAAGATTAACTCCTGATGTTTTATCAAAGAGATAATTTGAAAATGGTGAGCCTGGGCATTTAGCTGAAAAACTTTCCAAATATAATATAAGGGAATAATAGTAATAATAATGAAAAAGGTAGAAGAGGAACCATACAATAGCTAGGGAAATAAATAACTAATACAAGTAAAAAATCATAAAAATACAAAGGAATAAGAATATAATGTTGGAATAGAAAAAATGAAACAAGAAATAAAATAGAGAAAAAATAGAAGTAATTAAAAGTCAGAAAATTTAGAAACAAAGATAAAAAGAGAGAGAGAAATAAAAAGTGAATACCAAACAAGAAGGAATGAAGGTGGAATGAAGAAAAGCAAGAGAAGATAGAAAAATGAAGGAAAGTAAAGAAATAAAGTAGGCAGAACAATAAGCAACTCTGTTACTCCTGTGGAGTGGCCACAGGAGGCTCTGGGGGCAGGGATAGGGAAAAACAGTTGTAATACTGGAGCTTTTCAGGACTTGGGAATCATCCTGCATGACATTGCAACAACAGATATAGGCCATTTCATATCATCCCATAACATTCAGGACTGTGTGGGAGGTTGTGTAGACTCCAATGTGAACTAAGGTACATGCTCAGTGGCAATGCCCCAGGATGCATTTATCAATTGCAATGAATGTGTCACACTAATGAAGTATGTTGTTTATGTGGGAGGATGTGGGATGTGTGGTGAGTTGGGCATATGGGAATCGCTATATTTTTCATGTAACATTTATGTAATCTAAGTATCTTTTGAAAAATAAAAAAAAATATGTATAATAAATAAAAAGGAGTAAGATGAATGAACTTAAACTGGTTGGTTCTTGAATTTTGGAGAGCAAGAAATGTATGAGTTCAGATGGCAATTTGTATTTATTATTATTTTATTAGCATTCTCAGCATCATTCATACAGATTTCTAATCAGTATGTGAAGAATAGAAAAAATAGCCATGGTTACATTGGAAAATATTCCCCAAATCTCTAGGTCAAAATTCATTTTGGAGGGTTTTAAATTCTCATATACAAATCATTGCAGGATAGAGATGTTAGCTTCTTTAATTCTGCAACCTCTCTGGTTGCGGATTAATTTTAATTAATTTAAACATCCCACAAATGTAATGTATTAGTCAGTTTTGTTGTGGCAACAGAAACTACCCAAATTCAAGGGGCTTTCAATAATGTTTATTACTAACCTATAGTACATGTAGGATGCAGGGTGGCTGTAGCTCTGACTGAGTTGCTGCTTTGTTCCAGGCCCAGGATCAGGGAGAGGCCCTGTATTACTAAGCCAAAGACATGCTGATACAAATTACCAGGATTCTGTTGGTTTTATAAAGGGTATTTATTTGAGGTAAAGGCTTTTAATTACAAGGCCCTAACAGTCCAACTCAAGGTACCATAAGAGGTGTATTCTCCCCGGTCTGTTGCCACATGTTGAAGCTAGATGGTTTCCAATCTCTGTGAGGGTTCAGACTTCCTCTTCCTCTTAATGTTCCATGGGCCCTGCTTCCAAACTCAGCTGCAGGCTGGAGGGCTTATTTCTGTTTGAGCCTTTTCACATGCTCAGGGCTCTGGTCTCTTCAACTGCAAACTATTAAGCAAATGGCTCAGATCTCCCAGGAGCTTCAGCTGTTTAAGCCTTCTCCTTTTCACATGGCAGGATTGAAATGACCAAGTTCTCTCCTCTTCCCTGTCTATGGAGATCTCTTACTTCCTGTGCCTTCATCTGTCTGTCTCTTTGAGTGAGTGTCTATTTATATAGCCCACCAAGGGGGTGGAGACTTAAACTGAGTTACATTTTACTGACATGGTCAAATCCAATCCCTAATCTTAACATAATTTAATCAAAGACATCTCAGCTGAATCGAATACAATCAAAGGGTATCTATCACACACAGAGGAACAGACCAGTTTACAAACATAATCTATATCTCTTTTTTGAATTCATAAATAATATCAAACTGCTACTAGCCCCTAAGTGAGATATGTCCAAATTCATGACAGAAAGGAAAAGCAGAATTGGTGGAAATTTGCAAGATCTTTTATCACATTTTCTCAGTTTCTATAGGAAAAAGCATGTCAAATGGCCAAGCAAAAGTCACAGAAAGTAAGGATATACATAATTAATTTTAAAATATAAAATAATCTACCTGAGGGAGAAAAGGACAATCAAGCATTCCATATCTGAGTTATTAACAAATGTTAATGAATTATATATGCTAGATTTTGAAGCTGGAGGATAAGAACACAATTAGTGGAATAATTTGAGTGACTGAGAAGCTGCAGCCTTACACATATTCCCACAGTGGATCATATGAAACATTTTGGAAGAATCATAAATTCTTACCTTGGCTACTTAGAGCCAGTGTGAAGAGGTCAGAAACAATATCCATTAGTATAACAGCATAGAGAGAGTGGTATTGATTCCCTCTTGCTTCTATAAAAATTTACCACACACATGGTTACTGAAAAAGAATAAAAATGTACTCTTCTATATCCATAGATGCCAAAGGTCTGAAATCAGTTTCACTGGACTGAAATTAAGGTGTTGAGACTGTGGGGCTCCCTCCCAGCAATAGAGAAAATCTGATCCTTGCCTTCTCCAACTTCTGGTGGCTGCTGGCATTCTGTGACTTTAGCTGCATCTCTTCAGTCTCTGTCTTAATGGTGACACTGCCTCCTCCTCTTCTGTGCGTGGACTTCATCTGCCTCACTCTAATAAGGTCACTTGTGAATGGAATGATGTGCCTTCCTGATAATACATGCCAAGATCCAAGAATTGGGAACTGATAGCTTTCTGTGATCAATAGTCACTTTACAGTCATTCATCTTTTAAGCTCTATGCTCTAAATTGGAGACTGGGAGGAGCTCCCATCCAAGACCACACCCCACTTTCTCCTAGGAGTAAGACACTGCCCAAATCACCTGTCCAGGAGATCTTTCAGAAGACACAAGGCACATAGTAAATGCTGAACTAGGAGGTAATCACAATATCTGTTATTGATGAGTATCTTCTCTGAGCAGGCAGTATCCAAAGAACTTTAAAAGTAATCCATCCTGATGGACTGTGATTAGCAGTACAAATATGAGAGTATTCTCTCATGAACTGTAACAAATGTACACTACTAATACATGGTGGTAATAATAGGGAGTGTATGGAAAACTTTGCCAAGTATATGCTATGGTAATAGTTTGATGATGGTCTTTCATAATCAGTAACAAATGTTCCACAACAATGCAAAGTATTGGTCGACAGGTGATATATGGGAATTCTGCCCAGTATTCATGATTGATTTGTAATCTAACAACTTCTCTAATTAAGAAAATACAAAAAATTTTTTTGAAGTATTCCTTCCCTTAATTTTCACATCAACTCCATACAGAGGTTGCATTCCCTCAGTCCTTAGATAAGGAAGCAAAGTCCTAAAGAGTTCATTTCCTGTGAAGAGGGAAGAAACCAAGTGGCTGTGTAAACTAGTGCAGGTAGAATCTGAAATCTTGAGTCCAACATTTAACCACCCAGAATCTGACTTGAGATGGGAAGGGGGTTTCTTCCTGGAGGAGACCCAAAATCTCTACCCAGGCTGCATAACAACAATGAAAATCAACATGTCAGTCACTGACCAGGACCTGCAGTATCAATATCACCTGGACATTTGTAAGTGACACAAAATATCTGTCTCAGCTGAGACTGCCAGAAACAAAATCTACATTTGAACAAGAGCCAGATGATTCTCCTGAATATTCAGTCAGGGAAATGCTGATCTAGAGCAGGATTTCTCTTTTAAAATTTTGGATTAGATAATACTTTGTGGTAGAGACTGCCCTGTATATTGTAGGATGTTTAGCAGCATCCTGGTCTCTCTGCACCAGATTCCAGTAGAGACAGCCATAAATGTCCCCTTACATTGCCAAATAACCTTAGGGATTCCAAATCACACATATTTGAAAGCCTTGTTCCAGAGCTAAGAACTGGAAGCATCTTGACAGAGTTTCTATCAAAATTTCATCTTTTCCTCAGTTTATTACTTAGGCCAGATAACTTACTATATTGAGCCATATTTCTGCAAATATAGAATGTGCTTGCTTAAAAATTAAATAAGATAATCCCTATCAGGTGCACAACTCATGATACATAAAAAATCTAATTATAATTTATGTGATTGCATATATTTCATAAATGAATTAAATGACAGCTCTTAATTTGTGTAATAAGCATATTTCTAATTATTTCAGTAAAGCATTATCAAGCCATGAATTGAAGTGTCCCATGGTTTTATATCAAATAAACACTGATATCCACTTTATTGAAGAAGGAAATACAACTTTTCAAGAGAAAACAACCAGGACTGTATTCTCACCTCAAGTCAGTGCTTTGATATCCAAGGGACTCAGTCAAGTCTGATTCTGAGTCTTAAACTTTGGAGAAAATTTTAATTTGAAGGGTGGGATAAGGTCCTAGTAGGTTAAATATATGAAAAGTAGGAGAGTCATGGAGGAGGAATACTAAAAACAAAATTCACCTGATTCTCTTGGGAACAAAGAACAAGGAGCAAAGCTTCCTTTCTGTCCAGACCAGCATCCCAGGGAAATGATGGCTCAGTGTTTAGAAAAAGCAAGAGGAAATTGCCTAATGAGATGCTATAGGGAAGCTTTAAATATCTCCTCATCTGTTGACCCTCAACTAGTGCAAACTTGGGATGGATGGGACTTGGTTGTTTCTCTTGAGGTCCTATGTCCTGATAGAGGACTGATTCCTGACCCCTTCTGGCTGCCTTTTATGGGGACTGAGCTTCATTGCCATCATCCAGCACCCAGGAAGGGTTTGGAATTTCACTCAGACAACTTCCACTAGAGATGCAATTCAGGTGAACCAGAGAGCCCAGAAGATGCTGCAGGAAAAGTTGAGGGATAATTGAAGGTGAGAACGATTATCTAAAGTCATCTGAGAGCCAGTCCAGGCTAGTCCAGAAGCAAGAGATCATCATGATTGTTATCCCATTTCATTAATTAATGTATTTATTTATTATGTTAAAAAATGAAATGTCCATCTACTTGACATGCAGGGATCGTTGTTGACAATTAAGTGATGGGAATGGAAGCCTGATTAAAAGAGGGAATGGGATGGATAACATGATTCTAGGGAAAGTAGAACATCTGTCCAAGAATCTTTGCAGTTCAGACAATTAGGGAAAAGGGATATCAGAGTGGTGGGTGTGCAGTGAGGTGGGCATTTTTCATTTTTTTATTTTAAAGATGAGGTATATTTGAGCATATTTCTGTATTGATAATATCCAGGCCAAAGGAGGTAGATTTTAACTTCTACACCAGCTCATGAGACACAGCCTCTCAGATTGGGTATTCACATGAAAAATGATAATTTTAATTTAAAGAGTTGAAAAGGATATACTTAAAACTTACCTAATCATTATGCCTTTATTGGTGGTGTGAGATATATGTGGATTACTCAACCATTTGGCCTTCTTCATTGGATAATTTTATTCTTGGCTTTGTTTTGTATTTTTGGATCTGAGTGTTTTTATTCTACTTTTTAATTGCATTCTTCCAACATAAACTGCAAGTTATTTAACCAACTTTGTTGCCAACCATTAAGTGCTTTTTAAATTGTATGATGTACTTTGGGGAATGTGGGAAAGTTTATAAATTTTTCCTAGTCAAATCATTCAGTGTTACATAACAGTACTTCCATTGCTTTTCAAAATAAATAATTCTGCAAGGTTCAATTTATAAATAACATTTTATACCTATTGTTAAATATTTCCATATCTCTGTTTTCCTCATTGTATCTTTCCCTATGTGGTTACATGAATTTTTAAAAGTTGTATCACCCTCAACCATCTTATGGGAGGCATTTTATTTTTCAAATTATTATTTTTTATTTTAAAGAAGTTTAAAGTACATAAATTCTATATAAAAAATAAAAGGGATTCCCATTTGTCCCACTCCCTACCCCTCCCATGCTTTCCCTCATTAACAACATCCCTCATTAGTGTGGTATATTTGTTACAATTGATGAACACATATTGAAGCATTGCTACTAACCATTGATTGCAGGTTACATTATAATTTATACTCTGTCCCACACAATTTTGTAGGTTATGACAAAATATACAATGGCCTGTGTACATCACTGCAATGTCATGCAGAACAACCCCAATGTCCTGAAAATTGTGAGTCATTCTTTACCATTCACCTCTCCATTGTCTTTATCATAAACATTAGTGTATTTTAATCCATAAAGATTGGAAGATAAAATTAGAGCTTTTGATACTGCTTCTTCTCTGCTTTAAAAATGTGTATTTTTATATATTTTTATATTTTCAGGTATTTTCCATTTTATTTATTAATTTATCAGTATACTTTTAAAGTATTTTATTTTCCATCTTGTTTTCAGAAATTGTGTTTAGATATTCCATTCAATTTTATCTTGTAAGGTTGTTTTGAAACAACTGTATTTAACTTGTTTCATTATCACTGCCATTTTTTAATCTAGTAATTTCACATTTTAAAAATTTGTTCTTTATATAAATTTACATATTTCTTATACTTTTGTGAAAACACAAAGGAATAGAAAACAGGTGAAGACTCTGTTCTTTTGGATCTTCCATTATACTGAAGAAGTCAGAGTACAAGTTAATAAGTGATTGTGTATCCTAATGTCTTGAAAGATTCATCCTATGAAGGAAGTTAATCAGTTTAAGAGATTAAATTTTGTGACGTATGTAGGATTTTACAGAGACTGGACCAGGAAAGACTTTACATGTCAGACAAGGAACAGAATCAGGATTAGCATCTGTATATTTTATTTTTAAGAAAGAGTTCAAAACCCTAAGCTCTACAACAATAAAGAGAAGGCTACCAACAAGAAAAGGGAGACAGGGACATTTTTCATCTGTTATTGGCCCTGATAAAAGCTGCTGTTTTCTAACAAACATTGGACAGGAACAGGAATAGCAGGTAGATCAGGGCGTGAGGTAGGGACCACGACAAGGCAGGTGTAGCAAAAACAATAACACCTGCTTTGTGTGTGGCCCTTGAGTCCTGAGGAGACTTGGCTCCCATGCTCTCTGCCTGTTCTCTCTCCAACCCCATTATTCCATTGTCTATCAATTCATAGGAATTTTTCCCATTAGCAAGGAATGGCCTTCTTTTCAATCTATTCTGGCCTTTAGTGAAAAGGCTTCTAAACTTTTGACCATTTCTCAGCATCAAAAATAAATTTAAACTTGTGATATGCAGAGCACACATGGACACACACGCAGAAAGATTCATAAATTTATTTGCATTTACCCATACTATGTTTGAGGCACTCTACTTCTTATGGCATCTTATTTGCTCTTTTCTATAATTCTTGCAAAATGCAGTTTTGACCTACATATAGGTTTCATTTCCAAATATTGAAAGCTTGTCTTCACACATATTTAATATTTCCTTGCTTCTTCTCTTTCACTATTTCCAATATTTTGGAAAGTGCCCTCTTTCATTCATTGACACAATGCATATATTTTTACTCTATTTAAAAGAAACTTTAGATTACATAAATGTTACATGAAAAATATAAGTGATTCCCATATACCACACCCTCTCCCACTTTCACATTTTCCCCCTTAACAACACTTTTCATTACTGTGATAAATTTGTTGCAATTGATGAATGTATATTGAAGCATTGTGACTAACCATGTAAACTATAGTTTGCGTTATACTTTGCACTTTGTACCACACAATTTTATAGCTTTTGAAAGAATGTATAATGGCCTGTACCCATCATTGCAATGTCATGTTTCTGTGTAAACCATAGTCTATATTTTACATTATGGTTTACACTTTGTGCAGCATAATTTTATAGGTTTTGACAAAATGTGTAATGGTTTGTACCATCATTGCAATTGTTTTTTTCATGCAGAACAACTCTAATGTCCCCAAAATGCCCCATGTTACTTCTATTCTTCCCTCCTCCTCCCCTCAGAAACTCTGGTGATCCCTGTCTTTATATCAGTGTTACAAGATTTTCCATTACTAGAATAATAAATGTCTTTTAGTCCATAATTGAATTTCCCCATTATGTTTATTCATTTCTCATCCCTGAGAATTCTGAGATGGTGATGCCCACTCTGCTTTCAACCATGAGGGGGCTTAGATCCTATGAGCAGATGGATGGAACTGACTTGTCTGGAGTTGTAGATACTCTCAGTTTTATGTCCATCATCATACTTTAGTTAGTTGTCCTGGGTAACCTGATAAGCTGGAGAGTAGGTGTTGGCAGCAACTCTGCTAAAATTCAGGGCTCAACCAGCATATGAAGAAATGTAAGACTTAAGTCTCTGGGATGTATATTTAATGGGTATAATGCTAAATATAGGTTTAAAAAAGGGACAGAATAACTGTATATAGGAAAATTTTAAATGAGTCTATCTCTGATTCACTAGGGAGATAGGTTATCATATATATGAAAGTAATACCCACCAACGGGGTGCCAATTTTCTGGGGCCGTATGTCCTGCTTATTGCATCTAGGTGCCTTTAGAGCCCTCAAGAGCACCCCTACTTGAGGCACTGTTGACTGTGGCCATCAGTGAGACATTCTTGAGACGTGTATAAGTGTAACCTCTGGAATGACCTCCTGACTCACTTTGAAATCTTTAGCCATAAAAACTCATTTGCATTTAATATTTCCCCCTTTTGGTCTAGGTCTTTTTCCAAATGCATCACTATTTGGCCCCTGGTTATAATCCCTTGTTTCCAGGAAGGCTCATCCCAGGAGTCATGTCCCACACAAGTGAGTTTATATGCTGAGTTTGGCTTACAGAGAGGCCATATTTGAGTAACAAGGAGGCTTTCAGGAGATAAATGTTAGGCAATATATATTCTAGGGTAAGTTTCAATTTCACAAGAACAAGGTTCATAAGTAGAACCATCAATATCAAGGGCCGGGTATGTTGCTCTTTACTCCTTTGCTAGGCTCTGCCCATGTCTTCTAGAGATTCTTGCTGCTCTATTAGAGAATGTAGCAGAACTCCCCAGGAAGGTAATTCAATTTTCCTTCGGTTATTCTGTGTGTCTCCATCCACCGAGACAATACCCTATGACCACATAAACACATTCATATTTCATAGAGACATGCGCCAGGTGTACCCAACCCCACACATCCCCCTCCCACTGACATCCCACACCAGTGATCCTCCCCTGCCACAATTGCAAACCTTCTGCAATCCAAAACCTCCCCAAAATCAAACCCAAAAATAATACAATACAAATAAAATAAAAAATAATATAAATTTTTGCATTGTCCCCTTTATCACTGTAAAATCTGTTATCTTTTATGTATATTGACAATTTCTTCTGTATTTTACACAAGTGTATTTTTTTCTTTACTTTATTTTCCAAGAAGTTTCAGGTTACAGGAAAGTCTCACAGAAAATATAGGAGACTAGCATATACACACCTTCTCCCTATAACCTCCCCTACCAATAACATCCTACATTAATACTGTACATTTGTTACAATTCATGAACAAATATCTAAACATTGCTACTAACCATGGTCAATGGTTTACATTTTGCACCATACACTTTTATAAGTTCTGACAAAGTGTATAATGGCCTGTATCTGTCACTGTAAGATAACACAGAACAATTCCAATTCCCTAAAATGTACTTTGTTTCACCTATTCTTCCCTCCCCTGTCCCTTGTAGCATATGGCATCCACTAAGCTTCAATTTTTGAAGAATAAAGTTCAAAATTACATGCATTTATATTGAGAGCTTAAGAAACTGGTCTGTTTTCTTTTATTAGGCACTGCCTATCTACTAGAGAGTTTCTTACCCCTGTATTTGAGAATGTAACAGGACTCCCCAGGATGGGAGTTTAAAGTTTTGTTTTTTTATTTTTTGGGTCTCCACCCACTGAGATAAAACCCTGCAACAAGATTATCACATTCATATCCCACAGAACCATGCCCCCTGGTGTGCTTTATCCCACATATTACCTCAAACCCAATACCCTGCACCAGTAACTCTCCCCTGCCATATTTGACAAAGAATATTCCCGCAATTGTAGTTTCAACCACAGTTCTAAAAATCCCAAGTTCACCTCTTCCTTCCTCCAGCTCTCTCCCCGCAGTTCCATGGATAGTCTAACCCAAACCCCCACCCTGCTCACCCTCATATTCCAGCTCTGTCAATGCCACTCTCATCCCTGCACCACCATCACTCCACCCATTACCAAACCATCCCCTTTCACCTTGCCATGGATTTTGCCATGTTGAGCATTGGCTCACCACACTCTCCATACTTTTTGTCTCTTAACATCTCTTCCAGACTTTAACTCTGTGAGCCCGCTCAAAATCTTTAGGCCATATCAGTGAGATCATGTAATGTTTGGCATTTAGTCACTGGCTTATTTCACTCAACAAAATGTTTTCAAGATTCATCACAGCTAAGCAATATTCCATTTTATGTATACACCACATTTTGATTATCTATTGTTCTGTTGATGGACACTTGAGTTGCTTCCAACTTTTGGCAATAGTGAATAATGCCATTATGAACATTTGTGTACTTATATCTGTTCATGCCCCTGCTTTCAGTTCTTCTGGGTATGTACCCAAGAGTGGGATTGCTGGATCATATGGCAATTTTATACATAGCTTCCTGAAGAATCCCCAAACTGTCCTTCACAGTGGCTGCACCATTTTACATTCCAACCAGCAGTGAATGAGGGTTCCTATTCCTCTACATCCACTACAACATTTGGAGTTTTTCTTTTTTTACAATAGCAGTCTAACAGTTTTAAGATGTTATGTCCACTGAGTGGTCTAGTGGCTAGGATTCAGTGTTTTCTCACAATGTATATTTATTCAGCTTCCTTTATAATCAAGGCTCCAACTGATCTGGGTTACTGGGCTAAAATATATGTAGAAGCTTGCTACATCCCTCAAGGCACTCAGTCTTGCATGGAGAATACTTTGATTTCAATAAAAGAAACACACAGGGACAATCTGCACCACCAAAATTGTGTGCAAGAATTTGTTGTCTTATTATGGGGATGTTGAGGATACATTTCCAAAAGGAAATTACTCCAGGCTAGCATGAATGGATGTTGGAACTTCCAGAAGGAAAAGAAGTGAAAAAATTCAAAATTCTAAATGGAACCGTCAGAGAGATCTAAATAGTGGGAAACATTTTATCAGTCCACTTAGTATGAAACCTAAAGAAATCTGGAGAAGGGGCAAGTCAGGTTCATTGTCTTGTAAATCAGCATCTGTGAGGACAGCGCACAGGGTGAGGTAATGGAAGTAGAATGAGCAGGGATGGTCAAGCTTGCACTGAAGGTGTGGCTTTTTTACTTCATTGTCCAGGTGGGAATCATAGTGGGTTTTAAGTTGTGGAATTTGAAGATCACCTTTGTCATATAGAAAGATTCTTCTTGGTCAATGTGAATATCAGCTAGAGGGTTGCTTAGTTTGCAATTGCTGGGAGACATGATAAAGAAATGAAATAGGAACGTGGAATTGGGGACAGGAAGGTGCAGAAGGAATGAGAATTTTGAAGTGTAAGAACAACCACCCTAATCTCATCACCATTGAAAAACTAATTCACTGACAGGAAAGAACTATGTTACATTTTTACATATATTGTTTAAGTCTATCAACCTTCTTATGATGGTGAAAGCCATGATATTTACTGTTTGATGAGCTATTAAGACTTAGAATGTTTTACTTCCTATCACAGTTAATCATGTAATAGGTGGTTGATCAGAGTTTCAAAACCAAGTTTATCTGTTTACAAAATTTTTGCATTCAATGTCATTTAACAACTCATCTATTGTAAAAAAAATTCCCAATATTTGTTGTAATTATGCTTTCTTTTGTGAAATGTTGGTGTATTCCCTTTCCTCATTTTAGTTTTAGGTTGTGCACTCTTTACAGTGCTGACACTTTAGAAAGATATCACTGTTCCTATCCTCTGATATTTTATTAGTCTATCTGGGCATCCAGAGAATAGAACTTGGATTATTATGCCACCAGAACCAAGTAAGGTTTTCTTCCTCACAGTCTGTACAGTTAGACCTGAGCTTTAAACTTTTCTTTATCCTCATGTCCATTTCATTGGTCTCTTTCTCCCTCTGATTATTGAGCAGATTTCATGTTGTTTTAAACACATGGCAGAAAATGGCCACAAAAAAATGAAGCCCCTTGTTTAACATGTCCATGGGAGGTATGGCCGTTGGGATTCTGCAGTATCATTTCTAACTGTTATGCAGAAAGAAAATATGATGTTGTCAGCTTGCATTTTAATCACTCCTGACCAAATCAGTGGGGCTGGAGATGAGAAGAACACAGTAGTAAATCACTGCAGGCATCCATTGTATGCTCTTTTGTCCCTGTGTTAAAGTGTGCTTGTGTTTAAGTTAGGTATTAGCAATCACAGAGATGGGATAAATTATCTCATAAATACCAGCAGGAATGTACTCTAATATGGAGTCTAGATGCACACCTATATATAAAAAAAGGAGTGGCTACTTGTGGGATAGCTGTGCAATGAAATTAGTAAAGTACAAGAGGAGCAACATGTGCATAAGCAACTCCCTGAATCTTGAAGTTTCAATGTCAGTGAAGACAACTTATCCTTCATCATCTCTGTCATCACCTCAGATCACTATTGCTCTTCTTCATTCCACTGTCACAGAGGCTTCCTTTATGGCCTTGAATCCTGAAACAAGCCTGGTGCTTAGTGCTTTTGACTTTGAAATCCTTTTTTCTGAGCACACACCTCCCCTGGTTTCCCAAACTTCTCTTCCTTGAGGTCTTCTTCAAATGTCATCTTATCTGCAGATTTCATCTGAATGCCCAATAAAACATAGCTAGCCCTACTGATTAACTCCTTTTTAACTGGTGTTTTTCCCCTGTAGCAGCTGTCACCATCTGACATATGATTGATTATTTGCTTATATTCTTTCTCCATGATTAGATTGCAGGCACCTTTGTTTCCCATTTTCTGCCCATTCCCTGCATAGCAGTTGGGAATGGGGCCTATGCCTCCATTCTGCAGACCAAGTTGGCATGGCTTAGAAAAATTATAGGTGTGCAAACCCGGAAGCACAGCCATTCTATTCTTGGGTACCAGTCCCAAGAATTTCTCAAGGATGGCCATAAGGGGACTCGAAGGAAGAAATTCATTGCAGCAAATTTGGTAGTAGGGAATGGGAGAAAATTTGGAGATGGAATAAAAGGTGGGTGAAATGAATTGGCACATCCTCAAAGTACTGTGCAAGAGTTGGATGTACACAGAGAAACAAGAATAATTTTTTAAAGACTGCTACATAGAAAAAGTGGGGGAAAAAAAGGAAGATAGAATATAGATACAGATACAGATACAGATATAGATATAGATCTTCACAATACAAGTACATGAATACTATGCATGCAAAACAACACTATCCATTCTTCAATACCCCAGACAAAGAGCAACACATAAAAGGCATAAGAATGGTTGCCTAAGAAGAAGAGGGGTGAGGAACTGGAGTAAGCGTTAGGAGAAAAGAGAATGAATGAATGAAGGAATGAATGAGCAAAGAAACCAAGGAGACTTTTTAAACAAACCAATGCAGATTGCCTGTCACAAACTGAGGAGTGTTCATAAAAACCTTGTGTAGTTGCAAAACAAAGCACTGTTTGCCACTACACAATGACATCCCACTCTCTCCCCAACACCCCTGGCAGAGGGCTGTTCAAATATTGTTTTTGTTCATTGTTTTTTGCTCCTTATTTGCACTCTTTCTTTTTGCTCATTTCTGCTCATTGTCTGTTTGGTTTTTTTCTTTATAGGGGGTATGAGGAATCGAAACCAGGGCCTCTCATGTAGGAGGTGGGCACTCAACTGCTTGAGCCACATCTGCTCCTTGCTTGTTTGTTTTTGCTTATTGTCCACTCATTGTTTTGTTCCTTGTTGCTCATTGTTTTTTGCTCCTTGTCTGCTCATTGTTTTTGCTCGTTGTCTGCTCATTGTTTGTTTTTCTTCTTTAGAAGGCACCGGGAACCAAACCAGGGACCTCCCATGTGGAAGGCAGATGCCCAACTGCTTGAGTCACATGCACTCCCCACAATAGCATTCTGAGGTGGGGAGAACACAATGTAAAGTGCAGAATATCTTATCCACACAAAGCAATATGAGATGCTTTTAATTCCTCCTGGTGCCTGCACAAAGATTAGGGAACCATTACCTCTAGACTGGGAGGTAATCACAGCTTTGAAAAGACAGAGTCTCCTTCCTATAGGAAGGCACCTGCATGTGCACATAGGTGCTACTCAGGAAGGACCACTTATTCCACATTCTGGGTGGTCACAGCAAATGGGCAGTTGGGGTCTTGAAGGTGAAAATAAATGAGACAAAAAATAAAGTAAGCAGCCTGTAGGAATCACCCAGCACTGTGCTTATTTGACAATAAAAGCTCAAGACAAATTGACTCCCATGTGCATTGAAAGAGGAAAAGGAAACAGTCACACCCCTGAGTTCTTCAGGGAAGCGCAGGGAGGTTGCAGCTGTCTGTGTGAGCCCTGAAAGCCACCATGCTTTGGATTCCCTCCAAAAATCAATTGTCTCTTCATCTCCTTCTATATGTCCACAATGCAGGATAATCCTATTGTTCCCCAGGGAATAATCCTGTTTTCCCCAGAAGATGGCCCCACCGGCCACACATGGACAGGAGAGCAGTTGAAAACTCACCCCCACGGAATTGCTACTCCTGCAAGGCTGTCAACCAGGAGGGCAAGAGCAGCCTCTTTTGGGGTTATACTACTTAGCAGCCCATCCTCAATTCCAACTCCCTCAATCATTGGTGGGGAGAGCCTGGGATCTGCCAGCTCAGGGCATGGGGAGGCTCACCACAGTCCTGGGAAGCTTCATCTGGGGGTAATCAGCAGGATAAGCCTGGACAAGAGAAAAGTGGTTTAGTCACCCCCACACCTTGTAGACCATGAGCAGAAGGAGGGGAACAACCACAGGGAAAACACCAATTGCTTGAGCCCCAGAGGGCTCAGGGACTCAGGGTGTGAGAGCTCCTCCAGCAAGGAAGAGAATATGGATACCATATTCTCCAGTTTGCCAGGTGACCCAGGGGTGGAAATCTATTG
>JAQZBX010037382.1:0-23800 GCA_029593785.1 Cabassous unicinctus | reverse complement strand
GATGCAGCAGGACCTCACAGCAAGGGAGAGATAAGCAGACACAGAAGAAGCACACAGCAAATGGACACAGCAAACACAAGCAGCAAGGGGGGCATAAATAAATAAATAAATAAATCTTAAAAAAAAAAAAAAGACATAGACTGACAGAATGGATAAAAAATATGAGCCATATGTACGCTGTCTACAAGAGTCTCACACTAGATGTAAATTCACAACCAGGTTGAAACTGAAAGGTTGAAAAAAGATATTCCATGCAAATAGCAACCAAAAAAGAACTGGAGTAGCAATACTAATATTGAACAAAATAGATTGTAAGCGGTTATAAAACTGTTATAATGGATGAAGAAGGTCATTATATATTAATAAAAGGGACAATTTGCCAAGAATAAGGAAATATAATAAATATTTACACACCTAACCTGGGTGCCCCAAGATACATGAGGCAAACCCTGGCAAAACTGAAGGGAGAAATAGAAGTCTCTACAATAACAGTTGCAAACTTCAGTACACCACCCTCAGCATCAGATAGAAAATCTGGACAGAGGATAAATAAGGAAATAGAGAGCTTGAATAATATGATAAATGAACTAGACCTAACAGACCTAACAGATATATCCAGAGCATTATACCCCAAAACAACAGGCTATACTTTCTTTTCAAGTGCTCATAGATCATTCTCCAGGATAGACTATAGGTTGGGTCACAACACAGGTCTCAATAAATTTAAAATGATTGAAATTATAAAAAACACTTTCTCTGATTGCAATGGAATTAACCCTGAAAATCAATAATGGATAGAAAAGGGAAAATTCTAAAATATATGGAAAATAAAACATACTCTTAAATAATCAGTGGGTCAAAAAAGAAATTGCAAGAAAATCATTAAATATAGTGAGATGAATGAAAACGAGAACACAACATATCAAAACCTATGGGATAAAGCAAAGGCAATGCTGAAAGGGAAATTTATAGCCCTCAATGCTTACATTAAAAAAGAAGAAAGAGCAAAAATTGAAGACCTAAATGCACACCTGAAGGAAATAGAAAAGAACAGCAAACCAATACTAAACCAAAACAAAGGAAAGAAATAATATAGATCAGAGGAGAAATAAATGAAATTGAGAACAAAAAATGATTAACAGAATCAACAAAACCAAAAGTTGGTTCTTTGAGAAGATCAACAAAATTGACCAACCTTTAGCTAGACTGACAAAGAAAAAAGAGAGAAGATCCAAAAAAATAAAATCAGAAATAAAAAGAGGACATTACCACTTTCCCTGCAGAAATAAGAGTGATCATAAGAGGATACTATAAACAACTGTACATCAGCTAACTAAAAAATGTAGGTGAAATAGACAAATTCCTAGAAACACACAAACAACCTACACTGGCCCTAGAAGAAATAAAAGTCCTCAATAAACCAATCACAAGTAAAGAAATTGAAACAGTCATCAAAAACCTCCCAAAGGTGAAAAGCCCAGGTCCAGATGGCTTCACAGATGAAGTCTACCAATCATTCAAAGACAATCTAATACCAATCTTGCTCAAGCTCTTCCAAAAAAATTGAATAAGCAGGAATGCCACCAAATTCATTCTATGTAGCCAACATCACCCTAATACCAAAACCAGATAAAGATACTATGAAAAGGGGGGCAGATGTGGCTCAAATGGTTGGGTGTCTGTCTCCCATATGGAGGAACCTGGGATCGATCCCCGGGACCTCCTGGTAAAATAAAGAAAAATATAGAAGATGCATGGGCTGCCAGGCCCTGTGCACGGGCATGCCGTCGGGCCTGGCGAGCGGGTGAGCTAGGCCCTGCTGAGCCACACAGCAAGATGATGATGTAACAGGAGAGAGACACAAGGGAAAGCCAAGACAAGATGTGCCAAAAAACCAGGAACTGAGGTGGCGCAGGTGGCAGAATGCCTCTCTCCCACATCGGAGGTTCCCAGGATTGAATCCTGGCGAAGACAAGAGAAGGATGAGAAGAGAAGGCAGGAAATGTATACAAAGAATTGCCCAGCAAATGGACACAAAACAACAAAAACTGGAGGGCAGAGGTGGGGGGGATGGATAAAAAAGTAAATAAATAAATAAAACTAAAAAAAAAAAAAAAAGATATTATGAAAAAAGAAAATTACAGACCAATATCTCTAATGAATATAGATGCAAAAATCCTCAACAAAATCCTTGCAAACTGAATCTAAAAGCACATTAAAAGAATTATACACAATTATACAGTGGATTTTATCTCAGATATGCAAGGGTGATTCAACACAAGAAAATCAATTAGTGTAATAAATCACATTAATAAATTGAAGGAAAAAAATCACATGATCCTCTCAATTGACACAGAAAAGGCAATTGACAAAATACAGCATTATTTCTTGATTAAAACACAAAAAACATTGGAATAGAAGGAAGTTTTCTCAACATGTTAACCTACAGCAAGCATTGTACTCAATGGAGAAAGACTGATCACTTTCTTGCAGAGATCAGGAACAAGACAAGGATGTCCACTGTCAATATTGTGCTAGAAGTTCTAGCTAGAGCAGTTAAGCAAGATAAAGAAATAAAAGGCACTCAAATAGGAAAGGAAGAAGTAAAACTGTCACTATTCACTGATCTCATCCTATATCTAGTAAATCTTGGAAATCCTGAAAAGTCCATAACAAGAATAAATAGACGAGTTCAGCAAAGTGGTGGGATACAAGATTAATATGCAAAAATCAGTAACTTCCATACATTAATGATGAGCAATCTGAAGATTAAGTCAGAAAAAAATGTCATTTATTATAGCAATTAAAAGAAGCAAATATTTAAGAATAAAGTTAACCAAGGACATAAAGGACTTGTATTTCAAAAACTGCAAAACATTGCTAAAAGAAATCAAAGAAGACATAAATAAATGGAAAGACAGTCCTTTTTCATAGATTGGAAGACTAAATATTGTTAAGATGCCAATTCTACCCAAACACAATCTCAATAAAAATCCCAACAGCCTTTTTTTTTTCCAGAAATTGAAAGTCCAATTATCAAATTTATTTGGAAGGGTTAGGGGCCTTGAATAGTAAAAAATGTCTTTAAAAAGAAGAATGAAGTTGGAAGACTTTCTCTTCCTGTCTGTAATGCCTATTACTTAACAACAGTGGTTAAAATGCATGGTACTGGCATAAAGACAGGCATTGACCAATGGAACTGAATTGGGAACTCAGATATAGATGCTTACATCTACAGTTAAGTGATTTTTGACAAGGCAGTCAAGCCCACCCAGTCTATTCAACAAATGGTGCTCAGAGAAATGGATATCTATATCCAAAAGAAAGAAAGAGGAGCCCTACCTCACACCTTATACAAAAATTAACTCAAAATGGATCAGGACCTAAACATAAATGTCACAACTATAAAAATTCTAGAATAAATGTAGGGAAACGACTTCAAGATATGGTGGTAAGCAATAGTTTCTTAAACCTTACACCTAAAGCACAAGCAATGGAAGAAAAACTAGATAAATGGGACTTCCTCCAAATTAAACATTTTTGTTCTTCAAAAGACTTTGTCAAAGGAGGGGGAGGGAGGAATAAAATAGATGGAACTGGGGGCATTTTGGGTGTGATGGAAGTGTTCTGCATGATCTTGCAAAGATGGATACAGGCCACATTAAATTTTATCAGGTCTTATAAAAGTATATGGTCCCAAATGTAAAGCATAATGTGAACCATTGATGATGGTTAGTAGCTATGTTTCAGTATTTGTTCATCAATTGTAACAAATGTACCATCCACATATAAAAGGTTATTGATGGGGGGAAGGAGAAAAGGGGGAGGATGTTGGGTATATGGGAATCCCCTGTATTCTGTACATGACTCTACTGTGACCTAAAACTTCTTTGAAGAAAAAATGAAAAAGAAAAAAAAGTAAGACACTAGGGGAATAAATGGAAGAAAATGTCACTGTACATACAGGACAACAGTCTTACAGTGATAAAAGACAAAATGTACCAAAAAAAAGGTTTTTTTTTTCTTCAAATATTTTTTCATTATTTTTTAATATTCCAATTTTTAAAAATATTATTCTATTGTTACTTTTTATTAAATTTTTTTTGTATTTTATTTATTATACATAAAACTACCATTACTGTTTCATTTTCATATTAATTGTATGCGGCTATTTTATTAGCTTCATATTTGAAGAAGTTTTAGATCATAAAAGGGTTTCAACTGTGACAGGGGGGATCATTGATGCAGGGTGTCAGTGAGGGGGGATACATGGGAGAAGTTCACCTGGGTATACATATAAGGCATATAAATGTGTTCAAATGTTCATGGGGCATTGTCATGGTGAGTGGAGAGTCACACAATAACCAAATAAATATCAAATTCCCATCCAGAGGAGCTCTGCCACATTCTCTAATGGAACAACAAGAATGCCCCAAGTACAGGGACAATGACTTGTCCTTGTCATTGGGAGGATGGTCCATTGAAGGACACTTGATATTGATGACTATGCTTATGAGCCTTTGCTCCTGAAATTGAAACTTAGCCTAGTGATGTAGAGTGCCTAAGAGTTACCTACAGGGAGCCTCCTTGTTGCTCCAATGTGGCCTCTCTCTAAGCCAAACTTAGCATATAAAAACAATAACTTCCTCCTAACATGGGACATGACTCCCAGTGATGAGTCTCCCAGGCACCGAGGGATTGCTACCAAGTACCAAAAAGTAATGCACCTGGAAACAAACAAACAAACAAAAAACCCTTGACCAAAAGGAGGAAAAGCTAAAGACAAATGAGTTTGTATGGCTGAGAGAATTCAAAGTGAGTCAGGAGGCCAACCCAGAGGTAGTGCTTATGCACATCTCAACAGGACCTCATTGACAGCCAAAGTAAATACAACCCCAAACAGCGAAGATCCTCAGGGATATGAAGACATCCAGACACTATCATCAGGGCAGACAGCTTGTGGGCCCTAATCTGGTAGTTATGCTCCCCAGTGTGACTGAGTTAGACTCAGTAGTGGTTTCCCTATGCATGGCTCTTCTATCCTTCTATTCAAACCTATAATTAGTACTAGAGTTGGTAAGTGTACATCAAAGAGACTTAAATCTTTGGGTTGTTCATGTGCCAGCTGAGCCCTGAATCTCAACGGAGTTGCAACACCTACTCTCCAGTTCTATGGACTCACCCAGGACAACTAACAGGGAAGAGATGATGGACAAACAACATACTAAGGAACCGAGAGTGCCTACAACTGCAAGCAAGAGAGTACCATCTATCGGATGGATGGGATCGAAGCCCCCCTCAATTAATGGTGGAGTGGGCATCACCATCCCAGAAACCTCAGGATTGGGAAATGAACTATGGACTTAAATAAACTTACTAGTATTCTACTATAGACTACTTGTGATTCTAACAATGGAAGAATACCATTGTTGTGGAGGCATTGACTCATGGATGCTCTGGGGTTAGGGAGAGGGAAAAACAGGTGTAATAGCGGGGCATGTTCAGCACTTGGGAATCATCTGAATGACATTACAATGACAGATACCGCCAGTATATATCCGGCCATAACCAACACAGTTGAATGGGAGAGAGAGAAAACTACTATCTAAACTATAATCCATGCTTAGTGGCAATGCTCCAAAATGTGTTTATCAATTGCAATAAATGTACTACACTGATTAAAGATGTTGCTAACGTGGGAAAATGTGGGAGGTACGGGGAGCGGGGCATATGGGAATCCTCTATATATTCTCTGTAACATTTATGTAATTGAAGCATCTTTTAAAAAGTAAAAAAAGGTGGGGGGAAAAAAGGCAGCCTCTTCAATGGGAGAAAATATTTAGTAACCACATATCCAAAAAGGATTTGATATCAATGCTATATAAAGAGATCATACAACTCAACGATAAAAGGACAAGCAACCCAATTTAAAAATGAGCAACATAATTGAATAAACATTTCTCCAAAGAGGAAATACAAATGGCCAAAAGTCACAATGAGATATTATTTTATACCTTATAGAATGGCCATTACAAAAAACAAACAAATAAAAAAACAACAGAAAACTACAAGTACTGGAGAAGATGTGGAGAAATATGAACACTCCTTCACTGTTGCTGGAAACGTAGAATGGTGAAGCTTCTGCAGAAGTCAGTTTGGCAGTACCTCAAGAAGCTGAATATAGAACTGCTGTATGATCCAGCAATCCGATTACTAGGAATATATTTTTAAAAACTTAAAGCAATATGTGAACTGACATTTGCACACCCACATTCACAGCAGCACTATTCACAATTGCTTAAATATGGAAGCAGCCCAAGTGTCCATCAACTGATGAATGGCTAAAGAAAATGTGGTATGTACATACAATGGAATATTATTCAGCTCTAAGAAGAAATGAAATCGGAATGCATATGACAACATGGATGAACTTGAGGATATTATGTTGAGTGAAATAAGCCAGACACAAATGGACAAATATTGTATGGTCTCACTAATATGAACTAAATACAATGAGTAAGCTCACAGAGGTAAACTCTAGAGTGTAGGTTATTAGGAAATATAATGTGGGTTGAGAATAGGAGCTGATGTTAATAGATGCAGACTTTTTAATAAGGCTTATTGTAAAAGTGTTGAAATGAATAGAGATGATGGTAACACATTATAGTGAGTATAATTAACACTGCTGATTTATAAATGAGATTGTGGCTGAAAGGGGTAGTCTGTGGATACAAATGTCTATTGAAAGGATACTAGAGAATAATCTAGATTATGTGTAAAAGTGATTTCAGTTGTGGATGAAGACTGTGGTTAGTTGTATAATTGTAGGAATGTTCTTTTACAAAGTGTTAAGAATATGAGGATACATGGGAAAATTACAACTAATGTAATTTATGGATGATAATTAACATTAATATTCTAATATTTTTGGAGCAATGACAAAGATGTATCAATTCTAAGAGACAACTATAGGAGGTTGTTTTAGATTGCCAAAGGGGTACTGATGCAAAGTACCAGAAAAGTGTTGGCTTTTATAAAAGATAATTATTTGCAGTAAAATGTTACATTTCCAAGGCCATGAAACGTCTCAAAGCAATGCACTATAAGAGGTGCTGCCACGTGTTGAAGCAAGATGGTGGCCGATCTCTGCCTGGTCTCCGCCTTCCCCTCTGAATTTCCTCTCTCAGGCTTAGCTGCTCAGCTTTCTTCCCAGTTTCAGCTGCAAGTTGGCATAGGGCTTGTCTCTTTCCAGGTCTCATATATCAGTCTTGGCTGTTCTGCTCTCTTCCCAAGTTCAGATGTAAGCTATCAGGCATATAGCAGGGCTAGTCTTCTTGAGCTGCTCCGTGGGCCCAGCCTCTTGGGGGATTTGTGTGTAAGCAATCCTCTCCCTCACATTGCAGAGTCAAATATGACAATCTCCTTTTTTGCCTCTGTCTGTCCATGTGAGTCTCTTCATATCAGACCCAGTAAGAGTCTGGGACTCAACCTGAGTCATGCCTCACCGAATTAGTACAATCAAAAGCCCTAAAGCAATCTTATTAAGTAATCTAATCAAAGGCCCCTCAACTTAATTTAATACAATCAAGGGGTATCACACCCAGAAGAATAGATTAGTTTACAACATAATCTTTCTCATTTTGGGATTCATAAAATAATCTCAAACTGCCACAGGAATTATAAGGGGGTATGGGATTTTCCCTTTGGGAGTAATGAAAACATTCTAAAATTGACTGTGGTGATGACAGCACACTCTGTGATGAAAATGAGAGCCACTGAGTGTACACTTCGAATGGATTGTACAAAACATGGAGCTGTATGACACAGGGAATCCAGTGGTGGAAGATGGACTATCAGGACAAATATGAGAACATTCTCTCATGAACTATAACAAATGTATAATACTAATACAGGACGTTAATAATCAGGTGGGTTGGAGGAAGATACACCAAATGTAAGATATGGGCTATAGGTAGTAGTAATATTTTGATGATGTTATTTCATAGTCTGAAACAAATGTTTCACAACAATGCAAGGTGTTGGTGGTGGGGTGGTTTATGGTAGCCCTGTATGATGATATGCATGTTTGCTTTGTAAGTTCACAATTTTTACTATACACATTATTTATGTATGCTCATTTATGAATGATATTCCTCAATAAAATTTTATTTTAAAAAAGGGTCCTTAATTGAAGTAACCTTATCAGAAGGACCCACCCACAATAGGTTCACACCCACAGGAATAGACCAGCTTTAAGAGCATAATTTTCTGGGTTCCATCAAGCTCCAAACCATCACACTATACCAAGTTGACACATATGTGAACCAAGCTCAGCTTTTGCTCATTTCACATTCTGATCATAAAAGATACCTATGTAAGCATAGGTATGAACTGAGAGAGAGGCATCAGTGCAACATGATGGATGACTTAGAGGTCTGGGCTACTTGTTCGTGCATCTTTCTTGTGGCCTCCATTCCTGTTTATGCATATTCCTGAATGTACCCCTTCTATCTTATAATGGATTGTTGCTGAGCCTACTCAATATCATGAGCTAGAATGCCTAAAAGAACCCAACCCATAAGGGGTCAGTTGTATCTGCAGAGTCACTTGCTATCACATAGTTATGCACTCTTTCTATATCAGGGTCCAGTAGAACACTCTGTGTTTTTTTTCCAACAGATATCTATTTCTCCACTGCAGATAGCATGGTCTTACTTCAAAACCCCAGGGAGTTGTGTTATGATTATCCCATTGGGGCTGCCGTAAATTCCATATGGAGACTTTTTCCCACCAATGATAACTCTAATATCATAGAGTCTGCTGGGTCATCTGGGCCAAGCAGCAGGGCCACTTGCACTACAGACTGGAACAGCTAAAGAGGAATTTGTTGCTCTAGATCTCAGTCAAATCTGACATGACATCCAGTATATGGGTCAGCACAATATTCCCAGGTATGGATTATGCCGATTCTAGAACTCAAAAGTATGAGACACATTGTGCTTCCTACTTCTGAAAGGGAGGTACAGATGCAATAAGTTGTTCTTTATTTAGAAGGGGATTCCTCACCATGATTCAGACCATTGCACCCCTAAATATTTTACACATGTGGTGAGTCCCTGAATTTGTGTAAGGTTTATAATTTCATCCTCTGGAATGTATGTGCCTAGCCAAGGCCTCTATCACTTCTTACTCATCCAGTCTAAATAGTACATCATTGGTATAGTGGAGCATGGTGATGTCCTGTGGAATGTCTAATGGTCTAAGCCTATTATTAAAGAAGGCAGAGGGTTAATACATAAGGCAAGAATATTTTATTTTCTGATAAGAGACAGAAAGAACACATTCACCAGATCAAATGGCCATACAACCATCATCAACAACAAGCTTTCAGATAGAAATTGTCCAACAACCAGCTTTTGGATGGTTGAAAGGTTGAAAGACACTGATTTTTAGTTTTTGCAGATTTCTATTATCTAAATATTCCCACCATGGCCCAAATGAAGCTACCAACATCACATGAACCAATAAGAACTGGCTCCAGTACAGCAAAGTGTATCATTTACCTGAAGCTGTATTAATCTGCACCAGCGAAGATACCTTATCAGGTATAGCAGTCCTTCACTCTCTTCTCTCCTTGTAGTACTTCCAATACATATATGCTGGTGCACTTAATGGTTTCCCACATTTCTCTGAGGGTCTGTTCATTTTTCTTCATTCTTTTTCCTCTCTGTTACATAATCTCTATTGATCTACAGTGATACCTTGGTACTTGTCATTAATTGATACTGGGAAGCTCAATGAGTACCAAAAAGGACGAGTACCAAACAAATTTTTCCCATAAGGAATAATGTAAATAAATTTAATGCATTCCCAAACCAAAGAAAATATGTAAAAATAATAGGTTTGTATATCATTACTTTACATGTGAAATAAACCTAAAAATAAATGCTTAGATTAAATAAAATAAAAAATTCACTTTACCTGTACTGAGAAGAATCCATGGCCGAATGGGATGGTGGGAAGAGAGTGGTGAGGAGGAGAGGTTACATGGAGTGTTGCTTGGAAGGAGAGTCTCCCTCCAATAGAACATTAGGCACTTGCACTTCAGGTGTTCTTTCTCTTTTCTGCCTTTCTTCAACTTGCATCACAGGCTCTGACACACGCTTTGTCACCTTCACTAAAAACTTATCAATGAAGACTGCTTCTGTCTTCTTTTCAGAATTCCTCAAAAGCGTTAAATTGGCCATTCAATAAATTCACATTTCTGCTTGTCAGAGCTTTGTCCAGATGGTACTTCTACACAAATTTTTGAACTTCTGCCCATTTTGCACACATTTCTTTTACCAAGGAACTGGGGACATCCTCCCTTATCTCCTCCTCACCTGAAGAAATCTCTTCAGCCACCTCTTGTTGCTGCTCCTTCTGTAATTCCTGCAGCTACTCAGTGCTGAGCTCTTCACGATGTTCCTCCACTAACTCCTCAACATCAGCAGCATCGAACTCCAGACCATGGATTGGTCCAAAGATTCAATATCCTGCACAGCTGCACCCTCTGTACCTGCAGGCTTGGGATCAGCCTCAAACCTCGAAGACTCTCTGGTGAGTCACAGCTTCTGGCCACAAATTCTTCCATGCCGAATTCATTGTCCGATAAGAAACTTCGTTCCAGGCCTTATCAGTAGGGTTAAGGCAGTACAAGATATTGAAATGCTCCTTCCAGAATTCTGTGAGGGTCAACTGGGTGTCAGAGGTGATCTCAAAGCATCTCTGGAAAAGCACCTTGGTGTACAACTTTTTGAAGTTTGAAATGACCTGCTGGTCCATGGGCTGGATGAGAGGAGTAGTGTTGGGGGGCAGGAACCTTACAGTGATGAAGTTGAACTACTCCAGTAAATAATCCTCCATGCCTGGAGGGTGGGCAGGCAGATTGTCCAAAAGTAGGAGAACTTTCAGAGGCAAATCTTTGTCCAGCAAATATTTTTTCACTGAGGGATCAAACATTTCATTTATCCACTCAGTGAAAAATTGCCTCATGACCCAAGCTTTGCTGTTTGCCCTCCACAGCACATGGAGTTTACATCTTGAAAATATGCAAGTTTTCACTATGATAGACTAGTAGAGGCTTGAGTTTTAAGTCCCACTAGCATTCCCACACAACAATAGACTGAGCCTTCATTGGTTTGTGGCCTGGTAATGCCTTCTCCTCTATTTGATGTAGGTTCTACCTGGCATTATTTTCAAAAAACTCCAGTCTCATCACAGTTAAAAACTTGGTGGGGAATAAAACCCTCAGCCTCTACATAGTCTTGAAATTCACTGACAAATTTATCAGTAGACTTCTTATTGGCATTCACTGCCTCACCATGCCTCACGACACTATGGATGCCAATCCTCTTTTTAAAATTATCAAACCAGTCGTGGCTGGCCTTAAACACTTTAACATTCTCATCACTTGGTTCCAGTTTGTTTTCCAGATGATAGGCTTGCAACACTTTTGCTTTTTCACGTATAATGGCTTCTGATACATGGTTACCCGCTAACTGCTTCTCGTTTATCCAAATTAATAACAGCTTTTCAACTTTCACCAGTGTTTAGGAACAATGCTTTGTTACTGCTTTAACTCCTTTCACAACATCAGTCTTTTTAATCACGTTTTTATTCTTAATGATGGTGGAGACCGTTGTTCTAGGTATACCATATTACCTAGCAAGATCAGTAATGCTAATACTGCTCTCATATTTACCTATTCTTTCTTTTTTTTTTTTTTTTGCTCAATGGTAGTGCAAAGTAATTTTCTTTTCTGCTCAGTGCTATCATTGCTCATTTTCTTAGGACCCATGATAAGAAAAAAAATTCAAAAATACACAAAATGACCACAGAAGTTAAGATAAGACAGCAATGGGATGTGCACGAGGCAAGAGCTACAGCGTGACTAACACGTTGTTTTGGCTGGAAAGGGTAGCGAGTCACAAGGCAACTGACACTGAGTACAAGTTCTAGCTTGCACATTGAGTACCAAACAAACGCTGAGTACCAGAACAAAATTTTTGCATCAAAATACATCAAGTACCAAATTCGAGGAATTTCAAAGCAGTCAATTACCAATGTATTACTGCATTTTCAAATTCACCAATTCTTTCTTCTGTCACTTCAAATCTACTGTTCGACAGCTGTAATGAATTCTTCATTTTAGTTATTTTACCTTTCAACTCCAAAATTTCCATTGGTTCTTTTTTTATGTATAATTTTTCTTTATTGATATTCTTTGATACCTTGTTGTCATCCTACCTTTATTTACTTAATCATGTTTTTTAGTTCTTTAAACATATTTGTAATAGCTACTTTGAATTCTATACCTGTTAAATATGACATCTGATCACTCTCACAGGCAGATTCTGCTGTCATTTTTTTCCAGTGTATTGATCATTCTTTCCTGTTTCTTTGAATGTCTCATAGTTTTTTGTTGTTGTAAACTGCACATTTTATATAATAAATGTAGCAACTATGGGTATTGAAATTCCCAAGCTTGTTATTATTATTTGCTTGCTTATCTATTTAATAACTGGCTAGATTATTTTAGTAAAGTCTATATCCTTCATTCCCACAAAGTGAAGCCTCTGATGTTGCTCCTTATGGTTCACAGCCTTGGGTATGCTCACAGTCACTCTAGGGTGATGGTCTTTTGGTCAGGGCTCTTTCCCTGAACACACACAACTGTTAAGCTCCACACTGAGCTGTTAACAATTGCTGGTTGATTGTTTCTATTTTTATTATATATATTTTATGCATATATACAGTATTATATTATATATTATATTTCATTAATTTTTATTATTGCAATCAATAATGCTCTGGGGTATAAATTGCTCCACAGATTAATCCAATCAAATCTGGACTCCTTTGAAGGGATAGATTCAAGGTCAAGATTTGTTCTGATTCCAGGAGAGCTCTTCTCTGGTTCTTTCCTGGTTTTCTCCCACAAACTAAGGGGCCTACAGTTTAGCCTGTATTTCCAATAAATCTTCCAATTGCTTTTCAACACAACTTTCACTGTTTTTGAAAGCACCCTTAGGCCTGAACTGTTTCACACTCTTGCAAATGAAATCAATTCCTTTGGGAAGAGATTTGGAGCTCTTGTTTTAAGGCCTGCTTCTCCCCCCAGGCAAAAATCTCTCCATTTTACTTTTGGAACTAATTGGTGGTGGAGCCAATGTCATGCTTCTTTCTGAGTGATACCTCCACTTTATGAGCTAAGCACTTGGTGAAGTGAGAAGCAGTAGCCTAGATCTTCTCAGCTTTCCTCTCTTAGCATGGAACTTCTGCTTTACAAGCCAATGCAAGTGCATTTAGTTCCTCCTATTCTTGATGGTGCCACATTCCAAGGTAGACACTCTGTCCCACAGATGTTGTCATGGCAAAAGAAGAGTGCTTTCACCTCTCAACCTCGGTAGCTCAGAACTTAGACTCAGCAACAGGTAGCTGGGGGAGGATAAGAAATGCTGATGCCCTGCTCTGCCAGGAAGATAGCCTCTGAGTAGGAGCTGGAGGGAAAGGGAACCCTGTGTTTTTGGCTGCATCAGTCTGGAGTGAGATTCCATCTCACTGAGCTGGGAAGGGAGTAGGAGGGTTTTAGGGGATTTTCTTGAATAAATGTTTCTTCATTTGGTACATGCCCTTGGGACCATTTCAGAGACTTTAGCTGGTTGTTTTTGTTTTTAATAATTTTAACCAGTTTTGCTGGGGAGCAGGTCTTTGGAGCTCCTTATGCTCTTATGCCTGAAGTGGAACTCCCACCATTACCCTTTGACCATATTTTAAACCCCTGAAGTCTAGCTCACTTTGTTGCCATTCATTGTGACATTTACACCCTCTATGTGGTTTCTATTGTTTCCAGTTCTTATTCCCATTGTAATCAATTAGCCCAGTTCTGTGAAAACTTCTCCTACTGTCCGCCCTGGCCTCCGAAGGAAAGCCTCCACTGAACTTAGTTATGTCTGTGACCTCCCATCAACACCTTTTTCAGGTCATTGTGTTGAAGAGTCTCCTCTAAAATTCCCACTTCTATGAGCCTTTAAATTCCTTCTTTCACTGTCTACTGTAACAATTTTGGCATTTCTGTTACCAGAACGCAGCTTCACCCAGATGGTTATTCATGGAAATTTCCACCTAACCCTCTGAGCTATGCTTGCTTTCAGGAATCATCTGCAGGATGCCAGTAACTGCAATACTTGCTTCAACCCATTCTGCTTTATGGCCACGGGTGGTTGTGCGTCAAAGGAGCCTTATGCATAAGTGCTGAGTGCAAAGAAGATACTCCTGTGCATGCCCAAGTCACCTGCCAGCAACCACAAAAGCAACCCAACTCGGTTCTTCCTAAGATGGTGACTGGGGTCCATGTGCAAAAGGTTCCCTGTGCAAAAGTGCGGAGTGCAAAGGGGGATCATCTGTGGATGCCCAAACTACGCCCCCTTACCTCACCCTAATCCTCTGTAAAAGAGCTCCACTCATCTCGCTTTGCGGAGGAGACACTTTTACAAACACAAGTCCACCTTCCTCCATTCCTGGATCAAAGAATAAAGTTTCTGCTCTGCTTTACCAAATCTGGTTTTGTTCAATTGTTGTGAGCAACACCAGAGAGGAGACCCATTTCGAGGGTCCGAACCAGGAAAAGGTCCCAGGTTGGAAACATTCCATCTTTTTCTACGCTTCTAGAAGTCATCTAGATATGTATACAATCTCCCAGGGTCCATTCCAGAACGTTAAATTCTCACCTCAGAAAAATGCTCTTCTTTCAAGAAAGGGAGAATGATACCCTTTCTTTGGGAGATGTGACCCATTTGTGGAGGATAAGTGATAAGTGTGTGCTGGTCTTCTTTCTAGGAGGCACCAGGAACTGAACCTGGGACCTCTGATGTAGGAGAGAACCACCTCCACTCCCTACTTTGTTGTGTCTCTCATTATGTTTTCCTCATGTCTCTTGTTGCATCATCTTCTTGCATCAGCTCACCGTGTCAGCTTGCTGTGTTGCTCATCTTCTTTAGGAGGCACCGGGAACCAAACCTGGGAACTCCCAAGTGGTAGGTGGGAGCTCAGTTGCTTGAGCCACATCTGCTTCCCTGCAGTAGTTTTTAATTTCTCAATACAATATACATGAGTCTTTTGATATGGTCCCATGATGACTCTCAAGCTTTCACACTTAGTTTTTAATTGCTGCTTAATCACTCTCAGCTTTTGGTTATCATTTCCCAGAATGTCAATTAAGTTTAGAAATAGCCATTCAATACCACTGTTCTTATGGTTACTGCCTTCTCTATATTTCTCAAATACCTAGTTATCAAATCAGCTAGTGTGTTCTCCTTCATTGATAGAGCATCCCAGTTCACCACTGATGAACAACTGCACTGCTGCCAGGGCCTATCTGTACTCTCTGTATGATCAATAATGGAGTTCCCCAATGCTAGGTTTGCTGCAAGTTATCTAAGTCCAAAACCTCATATTAGCATCTGCTTTCTTGTATTACCTTTTCTTGGACCATCCTTGCCACAGGCTGGGTTTGCCAGGAAGCAGACACTGAGATGGATATTAACATGTAGGACATTAATTATGGAGTACTCTTAGGATCAACACCTGTGTAAGGGAGGGGAGGAAAGCAGAATTGAGCAGAGGGAGAAGCTGAGCTCTGGGGCAGTCTCATTGAAGACCTCAATTAACTGGAAGCTGAATCCCTTGTCAGGATGGCCTTCCGGAATCAACCTCAGTTGGAGTGAGGTGACCAACCTTTATATCTCTGCATTGATGACCCATTGGATTCAGGCTGCTACTAGAAAGAGGCAGTTTTCTTTAGCCAAGAAAATTCCCAAGGAGTGTGGACCTCAGGGAGTCATTTTCCAGTAGGACTCTCAGGAGTTAGGGGACTAAGTACCTCACACATGAAGAGCAATGTTGGCAGCACATCCCAGTGGGAACCACAAAATCCAAATAAAATGTAACTGAAAGTTGAATTAGGTACAGGGTCCTTCCATTTATGTCCTGGGCTGTCGACATTTGGAAATAGATTGTAGCACTTCTTAGTCTTGGCAGCCAGAAATTGTAAACCAAGAATAATAACACTTCAGTAAGGCTTCTCTTTTCTTTTTCCTTTTCCTTCCTGTGAGGAGGACAGATTCCAGTGAATCTTAGCCTCTAAGGGGTCTTAGGAATAAGAGACATTTAGACTATAAAATATATAGTTTTGTTGTTGTTTTTTTAAATAATCCTGGGAATATGCTCAAATGAATATGCCCCCACCTCAAAGGAAAAAATAGCAGTTAACATCAGGGAAGCTTGTGGGAAATGCATTCTATTTAAATGAGTAATATCATAATATCTTATCTCCTTTCTATGCCAACAAAATTTCAATGAGAGATTTAAGTGAATTAAACATATAGTTTTAGTCTTTCACTTTTATAGTTAGGACAAAAATATGAACAAAAGTGAATTAATGTATCAACTCCTTTGTGTTTTTCACATTTGCACCATGTAGCTCTAATTGCTCCATGACTTCATGGCATTTAATCCTCTGAATTCATAGTCATATTCAAAATAATTTAAGTGCTTTTAACAATAAAATATTAGCACTAAAAGGAAACATAGAGATCAAATAGTATAAGAATGCTTGATTTTCAGATTAAGAAACTGAGATCCATTGGGCTAAGTAACTTCCTGCAGTAAACAGTAGTAGTTGGAGGTAAAACTTGGGTTTAGTGGGGAAAAGACAGAAAATGACAGATTTCTTCTACTAATTTGTGCTTTCTTTTTCAATATAATGTGTCATATGTTCTTTTCTACTCATGTACTAACATTGTCAAAAATTAAGAGAACTTTTGAAAGATGGTAAGCTTATTTTCTTAAATTCTTGGCTACTGCCTAAACAAAAGAAACAAAAGAAGTAAAATCTAAAGCAATGGGAAAATTTTTAATTACTTTGTAAAGATTAATATTTAGTCTAAGGTATGACTGACTTTGTGGAGGATGCTCAGAAAGAATAACAACAAAATTTAAAGGAAGGACTCTGTCATGTGTTAAGACAGTCATTTAAATTGTTTTTCTCCCCCTATCTTCCTTTTAAGAACTTACTCCCCATCTTCCTTTTTAAGAACATGTATGGATAATTACTTTGGATGTTATCCTCGTAACCTCTCTCCCTTCTGTGCACCCTCTACATGATTTCTTCTCTTTTTTTCCATTCTGCCTCTCTCTTTCCTTTAACCCTGTCCATTTTCTAAGGCCTGTTTTAAATCTAATCAATTCCTTGGGTCTGATTTTCTTCTGACTCTACCCCCAGGCCCTACTGCATTGTCGAATTATTGTACTAAAATTCTATGTCTTATTAGTTTCCACTTGCTCTTATTAAGTCTTCTTCCCATTTCTTGGAGTTCCAAATACATTAATTTAGTCTCAAGTACACTGTGAATTCCTTAAAGTCTGTGTTTTTGCTTTAAGCTCCTCTTGGATCCTTAATAATTTCTCCCACCATTGCTTCACATTCTCCTGCAAGAAGAGAGCACACTTGAGTTTCCTTTTTGGTGAAAACCTTGGCTATAGCTAAAAGTAGAAAGTTAAGGGTCAGGCAGTCTCACGAGTAAACACCTAGGCCACCCACAAAATAAAAGCATGTGGAAGAGAGGGCTGGTGTTCTAAAACAATTATAAAGAGATACTGGCAATAAAAAATTAAATTTATTCTAGGAAGATATTCACTCTCTTCCTATCATCTTGGGCCTCAGAATCATTTGCCTCAGAATCATAAAACTCTGTGACCTCCTTTCTATGGTGTCATTTTTTCTTATTATTTACATGGGAGATTGCATATTTACTCTAGAGAAGAAAGAAAATATATATAGAAAGACTTTTGTCATTGAACCAGCTATGAAGCTTTAATCTATTAAGAATAGCCTTTTAGTGCCATGGATGCTTTTTATCTTTTTATGAATTACTGTTTGGCAAGCCAAGGAGCAAACATCGAAAGGACCCAAAAACATCCCAACAGTTAAGTGGCGTAAACTGTTTTTTTTGTTTTTTTGTTTTTTGTTTATTTGTTTGTTTGTTTGTTTTGGCAATTAGTTGGACAAAAGGTCTGTCCAAATGCAGGTATTTTAAGTGTCCCAACAAGAGGAAACACTTGGCCCAAAAGGATGACTTCCCAGAGAACCCTGCCTACTGAAGCACACTCTCAAGTTAGAGTTGGATAATGTAGATAGCAAAGATCCCTGCTTCACAATCCCAAATGTTCACCAACATCTTTTTCTTATAGTTGGTTTTGTTCTTTCTGATAAAATCCTCCCACAAAACAATAGGTGGAGGCTATAAGAATTAAGTTCCTCTGGGGTTTAGGAAACTCTTCCACCGTCTGCATTACCTTTTCTAAAGGATCATAATAAGAATGCCTTTCCAATTAGGATCTATCCTCTCTTCTCTCCATGCAGTTCCTCCCCTTACCATTCTTTATTGGTTCAATGCCATTTGCTTGAAAATCAAACCACTGTAGTCCACTCTGTCATTAAAAGCCATCATCACAGTAGCTCTATGAAGTGATTCTAGACAGCCTTTCACTGGGCAAGTTAAAGAGTTCTGATAAGGAAGTAATGTCAGGGTTTCCTCTTTATTGGGGAAAAATTAAAATTGACCATAGAATCATGGTTTTTTAGAGGCATTAATTCACAACTAGAACAATTTTTCTCCTTCCGAAATGTTTACTGGTGTCCTGATGGGTTACAGACTTTCATATCCTCCCTCTCCCCAATAGAACTTGGCTCAGAGTTGTAATTCTAACTCTCCACATCCTAAGCATCCCTCTGAATAACACTCCTTGGGCCCTATCAATGAAGTTCACACTCACTCTACTCTGAAACACTTCCCTTGGTAGCAGGGCTGCCTTTCAAAATGTCAGTTTGAGCAAGTTGACATTTTCCACATTTTAACTCCTTCAGGTAAATTTGTATTGCAGTAAATAGACCATAATTATTTTAAATGATTTCAGTTATTCCACAACACATTGAGGATGTATAGGAAAAGCAGAGCTCACAAAGAGATTTCACAGATCTTTACCACAATGTCCAAACCAAAAAGACTGATAAGACCAAATGTTGGTAAGGAGGTGGAAAAACTGGCACATACCTACATTATTGGTGGGAGAATAAAATGGCCCAACTGCTTTGGAAAACATTCACACAGTTTCGTATAAAATGTAAAATAGACCTTCCCTAGAATTCAACACTTCCCTTCCTAGGTATTTACCCAAGAGAAGTAAAAACATATGTTTACAAATATATTTACTCAAGAATGATCATACCAACTTTAAAATCATAAGAGCTCAAAACAGGAAATAGCTTTGATCCAATAATAGAAGAATGAAGTAACAAATTGTGTTATATTCATGCAATGGAATACTACTCAGCAATAAAAAAGAATTAACTGCTGATACATGAAAAATAAGGATGAATCTCAAAACCATTATGTTGAATGACAAAAGCCTTATCCTAAAGTATATATACTGCATTATCCAATATATATAAAATTCTAGAACAGGTAAAATTAATATATGGTATAAAGAAATCAGAATAGTATTAACCTCAGAGGAAGGAGTTGGGGATGGACTGGGAAAGGACAAGAGGAAATTTCTGGAGTGATAGTCATGCTCTAGATTTTTATAGGGATTTGGATTATGAGGTATATTTATTTGTCAAAACTCAGCAAATGTACACCTTTATGGATTGAACCATGTCCCCCACAGACATGTTTCAAATCCTAACCTATGATACAATGGCCGTGAACTCATTTGTAAATGGGATCTTTGAAGATCTTAATAAGATGCGGCCAAACTGAATGAGGGTGGGCCTTAATCCAATATGACTAGAGTCCTTATAAACAGGAGAAATTTGGGCACAGTGGGAGGAGATGATGTGGAAATAGACTACCATGTGGCATAGGCGGAGCTTGAGATAGAGATCCCCAGCAAGCCACCAAGAGAATAGTACAGACTTCAGAGAAAGCATAAATCTGATGACACTTTGATTTTGGACTTCTAGCCTCCAAAACTGTGAGACAATAAATTCCTGCTGTTTAAGGCAACTGATCTGTGGTATTTGTTATAGCAAACCTAGATAACTAAGATAGACTTAAGATTTGTACATTTCATTGGATATAAATTTTACACAAAAAGAAAATATTATAAACAACTATTGAACTCTGGTTAATAATATATGCTGAAATATTGAGAGGGGAGTGTGCCATTTACCTTGAAATGCATTAAAAATAGAATTTGATGTATTTTAGAAGGATAGCTAGAGACGTGTCATAAAGCAAGTAAAAATGTTAATTGCAAATCTAAGTGTAGGTATAGGAGTGTTCACTCTTAAAATTCTTTTAAGTTTTGGTGTTTGAAAATTTGCATAATACAATATTGGAGGGAAAAGGAAATGCTAGCTAATTGTTCTTGTCAGTTTGTATCTGGTAAGTCTTATTAAATTCCTCAGAATTTGAACGTACATACTAGCTTTTGGCTTATAGAAAGTTTATAAGCAAAAAAAATTTCTAGTATTTCTCAAGAAAGTAGGACATTGAGTATAAGAATTTAAGAATGGCAATTCTATTGTTTGAACTACCTTTTACTACTTTTAGAATGACTTCATTATATGGTGAATGAAAAAATCAAAAGTGGACTATTAAATACATCAAAATCAAATGACTTAAAAATTAAGTCTAATTTTTCTTATGGGTAAGAATTTACCAAATAAGATGAACTGTATGCAACCCAAACTGGTTTTTTTTTTTTTTATAGTTTTGATCCCTAATAACACTACCTGTAGTCAGAATCTATCTCATGCATTTCCCCAGCAGGTAGAGATAATATAATCGCTTTAGTCATAAACTCCTTTAATCCCTCTACAATTTTATTAAGATGTCACAAAGCTCTGTGATAGGCCTATTGTAAACTTCACTTAATTGTATCTTTTTATAGTTCATTATCTTAAATAGAAAACTCAATCATTTTAGAAAAGTTGAAAAATATAGAAAAGAATATGAAAGAAGAGAATGAAATTAATTCATATTTTGCCAACCAAAGAAAACCTCAAGAGACATTTTATGTATTTCCTCATTTTAAGCATCTTTTTACATATTAGAGATCATTTTTTTATGTACAATCATTATATGGTGAATGAAAAATTCAAAAGTAGACTATTAAATACATCAAAATCAAATCACTTAAAAATTAAGTCTAATTTTCCTTAACTTTTTAAAGGAAAAAGTTAAGTTTAAGTTAACTTAAACTTTTTTAAAAATAGTTTTGACCCCTAATAACACTATCTGTAGTGAGAACAATTTTGCATCATTCATTTTTCCCTAAATGTTAGGATATGAACATTTTAAACATTACATTTGCCATTATTATTTTTCAGTATTACATAGTATTTCTTCAAATAAATGTACTGTTATCATTCCATTAGCATTCATTTATTCAGTCATTCATTCAAAAATACTTACTGGATGCTTCCAATTGCTAGATATTATGCTAGGTGCTTCAAAAACACGGGCTAGCAATGATTCCTGCCCTTAGAGAACTTACAGCCTAATAAGGGCAATGGACATTAAACAAAAAAAGTATACGTAAATCAATAAGTACTAATTGTGATAAGCACTATCAAGAGGAAAAACAGTACAAAGTTGTTTGAGAAAGTATATCAGAAGACCTAATATTTATTTGAATTTTAGGAGACATTATAACCAACACAATATCCTTTGGATTCTAGACCCACGTGTTTATTTCTCTTAGCTCGCAACAGAATTAAAGGCTGGGAAGGTGAAAATTTTTGTCTTTCATGCTTATATACCCATGTAACAGTAAATACAGTATCATGAACACAGAACACTCCATATATGGCCATAAATTAATAATATTCTTATATATGTAGCTTCCTCTTGGGATTTTTGCTGTTTTGTTTTTTGTTTCATTTTGTTTCTGTACTCTCCTCAATTTCTTTCACTACATAGAATTCATAGTGAACTCAGAATTTGAGTGCAAGATATAAAGATAAATATAAAGATAACTAAACAAAATGGGAAGCCCAAGAGGTATTTCTAAAACCATATTCTTTCACCTTCTTGATTCACACTTTGTATTTTTCCCTATTTAACATTTTAACAAAATTGTAACAAAATTACGTCTTTTATAGCCTATGTTCTCATGATTTTCATGTGCTGTGTTTTCTCAGTATTGGTGTTTTAGCCCCTCTTAATAAGAAATATGCTGCTAATCTCTTTAGTTAATTAAAAAGGAAGTCCACACCTGTCTTGAGAAATCATAGTTCCATATTCTCTGACTTGGATATACATTCAGTATTTTCCTTTACTTCAGGGTCTTAAAACACAATCATCAGAAACAATAAGTTTCTTGTGTACTTTCAGAGAATTTGTAAGCTAAAGAAAGAGATTAATAATAAACAGATGACAAATATGAATGTCTTTACAATGACATGTCACTGTTCCACCTACCTGTGCTCTAAGGGGCACTTCCAAAGATGTGACCTTTGAGATTAGCTTTGTAATCACAAATACAGTGGGCTCGACTTCAGCCAGTCTCTCTCCCTGGAGCACTATTTCAATTTGAATAGTTTCCATGGCTTTAAAGGTAAGTCACAGTTCTAATGGTCTTGGATAAAGAGAAATATTGAAAAAAGATTTTAGCAATGTTGATTCACAAAGATATTCTAGATTTCATTTCTTTAATAATCCTCTGAAATATAAAGAACTTTGATTTACAGATAAAAATTTTAAGCACAAGGTAAAAGCCCTAAAGACAAGCAAATGTCTACATTTATTTCTCGTAATAGCTTGATATTCAAACTTTAAATAATATGCTGACAAATGTTAGAAAAATTTTTTTCTGTTGTTCAATGACATTAAAATCTCGATTTACATTTATCATAGGGCAATAAATTCTATTAGATGTAAACTCTTGTAAGAAAGGGACTGTGTTTCAGACAGGTATGTATTAACACTTGGTGTCCACCTCTGCCTTGTATACTGAAGATACCTGGTAATCAATGAATAAGTGAATATATGCAAAATGGCCTTCTCACTCATCAAACGGATTATTCGGAGGCAGTACCTTATCTCATCTATTCTCCACCATGCTAACTTTTTCTTTGTAAAATGACATTCCTGTGGTTTGAACAGAACACCCTAAATATCATAACTTTAAGAAGAAATCAAAACTGGCCTTTTCCTTTTATTTTCAAGTTATTAATGGCACTGCAAAAGTCAGACTGCAAACCATCTCTCAATCAAATAAAATGCTTTGTTTTCCTTCTTTAGCTGTTATGTTTTCTCTTCAGTCTTCTGCTAATCAGATGTTTCCCTTAATTGACTTGGAGATTGTAGTCCCTAGAAAGATCTATTTTTATCAACCTGAATGAATTGTAGCTTAGGCTGCTTCCTGGCTGAGGAAGGTAGTTGTTAAAGTACTAACCCATGGAGGTTGGAACATGCCCAGTGGAAAGTGAGTATACAGGAAAGTGAGCACACATGCTGTCAGAAAAAGGAACATTTTAATGCATTCCAACAAAGCCAGAATGGCCACTAGAATTTGCCTGGAAACCAGTTGTGATTAGCATTGATGACTCATGAAAACCACTTCAGATTCCTTTTCAGCAACTGCTGCTGTTTCAGATGACTGAAGTTAGCTGGGGAAAGTCACAGATTTCAGCATAGCCAAGAATCAGAATTTGCCTGTTTTCTGTTTAACAGGTAACTTCGGTAGTTCA
>JAQZBX010037381.1:0-23828 GCA_029593785.1 Cabassous unicinctus | reverse complement strand
CTGTTAACCATGGGACATGAGCAATCAATAATGAAGTCTTTATGATTCATCCAGGAATCAGGTCCAAAGTGGGCTCCCTATTTCCTGAATTCTTTGTGGTAGGGTTACTGGAAAGTATTTGGGGAAATATTCAGGGGAGTTACATCTGGAAGAGACCAGGGCATTTGCATTGCATGCATGGCTGTTTCATTAGCTGTGCTCCAATTCGTGACCCAGGAGACAAGTGCACTGTTTAAATCTTTAGATCAAATTTTTGCAAATTTAGATCCTCAGTTTTTGCAAATGATGGAACGAAATCAATTTTTTCTATTACTAGAAAGCTGAATTATCTAGTTTTCTAATCTAATGAGGACTTAAAAATAAGAACTGATAAATTTATTGGTACCATTTAATGATAGTGTTTACCTTTCAACATTTGAGTGAGGTGTGTTAGCACCTGGGTTTTGCTTCTCACATTGCTTCTAGTAACAGAAGTATAGTTGATGATAGCAATCTAGTGCTCTCTATCAGAAGTTGCTCTCACACCTCTCTCAGATAGCTGCCTTCTTATTCAGCATACTATGACAAGGAGCTGTCCAAAAAGGTGTGATTCCTACCTCCCCGAGAGGTAAACCAAGCTCTTATAACCTAAGAGACCTGATAAAGTTCCACATTCATCTTTGTCTCTATTTACTAGGGGAAGTCTTATTTCCAAATGGATATGTTTCTACTAATATTGTGCCTGTATTTGAAGAAGCTGGTACAGCATATCCAGATATGCTTAACCTGCTTGCTCTGTCTCCTATAGAGGGCAAAATATGCACAACACAGTGCCAAAGATGAATATTGATTACTGATATATTTTTTTAAGTAGCCTGGTTTCTCCCCACCTGATGGAAGTTGCCGCATCTTTCCAAACAGGTTCTCTAATGATCTTGCTTCACCATGGCTACAAATATGGAGGGGCTGGTTCAGCACAGAGTGGGGACCCAGCAGGTGGCTGAGGTGAGTGACATGGGCTAGCACAATAGCTGGCACCCTTGCTTTTGAAAGGAAAAATACATCAGTGTGCTTTGTTGTTTCAAAACAGTCCCAGTGAAATCAGCATGTGATCCAAACCCAAAGCAAGATGCTGGCGTGGAAGGAAAAATAAAAAATAAAAATGACAAGAACACTTATTCCTAATGTTTCTTTGAATGTGTGGTAGGGTAGCCTAGCTGCATACAATAAGGTCACTTTAAGAAATCTCACCTTGAACCAAAAACGAATAGGATTTGATGCTTAACCAGCTTGTAGGTATGTTTTTAAATCCAAGGCCCTGTCTTAGTTTCTTGCACATTTGATACTTATTTAATAATATGGAAGTGTGGAAGGCCTGATTCTGTGCATTAAGCTGTCATTATTGACCATCTACCATATACTGGAGATGTGCTAAGTGCTGAGAAATACAAAAATGAATGAGCCACAGGTCCTCCCTTCAACATTCTAAGTCTGGTCAGGGGGTGATCTCCATGTGAGGGAGGTGATTCCCAGAGGTGGGCCTTGAATGCTTTATAAGCTTTTATCAGACAAACCAGGAGGAGTGGGGTGAGGACCTGTGCTATGGATGATGGGGAGGGCATCCTAAGCCAGAAACCATAAGCAAAGGGACAGGGACTTGAAAGAGCTTGGGATGTTCAGGCAACTTGATGTATAAATGAGGTAGGTAGAGGTCTGATCCTGAGAATCATATTTAATCTCTGGTCGCTGATAACATACTGTTTGCATTCACTCTGTAGGAGGCCCTGTGCAAGGGCTTTAATCCTCACAACAACCCTTTGCGGTTGGTACTATAATTATTCCCATTTTTTAGGAGAGGAAACCAACGCTCAAAGACATAGGCCACTAGCACACTCTGACAGACTGCGATTCTGAACATGTCTGTTTCACTCTTTCCCAAAGCTCCTCCAATTAACCATGCATCATACCGCAACCAGGAGCCATTGGAAAGGTTCAGATTCACTTTTTGAATCAATACATACATTTCTAGGGCAAGGACACCAATGTACCAAAGAATGGGCATGTAAATAAAGGATTTTTTTTTTTTTTTTTAACAAGACATATAAGTCAGTTTAAAACAACAAATTATGAGCAGATATTTCTGATTTTAGGTCAACCATTAACTTTAAGGCAACAGTATAATTAGTCAACCCCCAACCCCAGCAAATAATGATTAATATTAACTGAATATAAAGAAGATAGATTATATAAATTTGGTATTATGTTTTTGAAAGGGCCATTAGAGTTCTAAAATATTGGAGTTAAAATGCTTATATTTATTTGTTGCTTTAGTTTGTGATAGGAATAATTACCCTGAAAATCATTGTACGTGTTTCAAATATGTAGGGTTATTTTGCGTTTAATAGAGTTTTCCGTTGAAACTGATTTGAAGATTAGTATACGGATCACTGCCTTAAGAGGCCATACTATTAATTCTTTAGGAGAGAAGGAGGTAGTTAGGTTAATGTAAATTCTCTGTACATATTCAGAAAATTTACTAGCTAAAATTTTTTGTCAAATACTTATTTCCTCCAGGAAATGGAGTTTCATGTATTAATTTGGTGTAACTTTTTTTCCTATGGCAAAAAATGTATTTTAGGAGTTTCAAAATAATAAAAGGCACTCTTAATTTGGAGAGTGTTATGGTTCTCCAGAGAAGCAGAACTGACAGGAAGTGTGTGTGTATGTGTATATGTATGTTTAAGCTTTATTATAGGAATTGGCTTACCTGACTGTGGGGATTGGTAAATCCTCATTCCATAGGGCAGGCCACAAGCTGGAAATTCCCATAAAGCTGATACTGAAATCTGGCACACCCAAACTCTGTAGGACTGGCCGTAAACTGGCAACACTGTTGAAAGTGAAGTTGAATTCCCTAGGAGAAGTTAGCTGGCTGAAGTAGAGGCAGAAATTCTTCCTTCTGACTCTGAAATCTTCAGTTCTGGCTTTTTAAGACCTCCTCACTGCTGAGGGCAGTCTCCTTTGTTAATTGCAGATGAAATCAGCTATAGATGCAATCAGTTGACTATAGATGCAAATCCATCTACAGAATACCTTCACAGTAATAATCAGGTCAGTACTTGCTTGATCAAATAACTGGACACCATAACTTAGCAAATGGACACGTGAAATTAACCACCACAGAGCATAAAAGCAATATCTTTCTATTTTAAATATTCCCTAGATTTCCTTGCTATTATTTTGAGGGATGTGTATATGTGTTCTTTGAAATTCCAAGCTTAATCATTTTAATCTACATGTAATAACTACATATAATATTAGACTTGTTAAGTAAAAGAGTCTATAGTTCAGTTTCATTTCAGTGATGAGCAGTAATTCAGTGAGAATAAAATATCTAAATTGAGGGTTTATTTATTCAGTCAGCAGACAATGAAGAAGCATATACTCCCTCTCCCCGCTGCCCTATGTGGCCAGGGTACTATACAGGTGAATAATAGGACTTATTATCTACTCTCCAAGAGCCCTCTGTCAAAGGGGGTAAGCATGAGACAGGCTATACAAGAGGGATAAATAGGGAAGGACAGGACCTTAGGAGGAGGAGGCTCTATAGAGTGAGATTGTGGGCTGTGGGATCTGACAGATTGATTTGGTTTAAATCCAGGCCCTGCCACTTGCTATCTCAGTTTCCTCATCTGGATATTGGGAATAATAATAGTATCTATTTATGTCATAGGATTGTTGTGAAAATTCAATTATATAGCAACATACAGAAAGCCTTAGAAAGTGCCTTGCCTTTGCTCTGTGAATGAGATACAGCAATATTGTCAATTGTGTAAAGGTTTTTCTCCTGAATCCCTAGGTCAACCTTTTTCTCTGTAGACCAAATAAGTCACAAATACCAAGTGTATTAGTTAGCCAAAGGGGTGCTGATGTTGGTTTTTATAAAAGGTATTTATTTGGGGTAGGAGCATACAGTCACAAGGCCCTAAAGAGGCCAACTCAAGGTACCATAAGAGGTACTTTCCCACCCAGAGTCTGTTGCCACGATGCAAGATGGTGGGCGATGTCTGGGAGGGTTCAGTCTTCCTTCTCCTCCTCCTCCCAAGGCTCCATGGTCCCAGCGTCTTCCAATCTCAGCTGCAGGCTGGGACAAATTTTGTCTCTTCCGGGGCTCATTTCTCTCCAGGTTTAGCTGTTTTGCTCTCTCCACAAGGCCAGCTGTAAATTGTCAGGCGAACGGTTCGTCTCTCTTCCTGGGGCCTCTGCCGTGTCTAATGGAGCCTTCTGTCTTTCCTCACGTATCTGCTTCTCTGTGTGCTTACTTCCTGGGCTCCAGGATCAAAACTTCAAACTCTGTCCTCTGCCATGTCTTTTTCTCTGTGAGTCCCCACGGGGGATGCAATGTCCTACTGAAGTGGCCCAATCAAAGTCTTAATCATTATTTAATCAAGTAAAAGTGAAACCTCTGAATCCAATACAGTCTAAGGGTATCACTAGCCCAGAGGAACAGACCAATTTACAAACATAATCAGTATTTCTTTTTGGAATTCATCAATAATATCAAACTACTACACCAAGGTAAACTACAAAAGTTGGATGAAACAAAATAACAATTTGATGTCCTATAATGAGCTTACATTTATTAAATTATTCAGAGAGACAGTTTAACATAGTGGTTAAAAGTTGAGACTCTGGAGCTAGAGTGCCTGGATTTAAATCCTTGCCTTGCCACTTGCAAGTTGTATGTCCTCCCTGAGCCCTAGTTCCTGCATCTGGAAAGTGAGGATAATAATAGTGTTTACCTTATGGGATTGTAGTTTAGAATTGTCAGGTGATATAAGAACAGTGCCTGACAATAGTAAGAGCTATGGAAGTATTGGATTATTGCTATTCTATGTCTTATGTAAGGAATATCCCATTGTCATTCATACTCATTTCCTTTTTGGTGGAAAATTATGGAATTTCTTTTTTTTTTTTTAAACGTACCTACCTCCTTTGAAATGGTCCCTCTGGTGGGTACTATATGTATGACAGTTCAACTATACAAACTCATGTAGAAGATATTAAAACATTGGTTGGATATTTGTACTAGATGATCTTTATGATTTCTTAAAAACTTTATATTTTTGTATATTTTGAAGATACCTGAGCTTATTTCAAGGATACCTAAGCTGGGACCATTAAACCAGTAGATGTGAATAAGGATTCCTTGGGTTTAGGTTTTTTAGTTGTCCCCTTTAACTGATTTAATTGTGCTTGGCCATACAGGGGAGATATTTAAAATTTTTAAAAGCCCTCATTAGCTTGGCCATCAATTTCTTTTCCTTAATACTACATTATACCCCAATTATTTTCAGATATTTTGCCCCACTCCAAGATAACTTCAGAAATGAAGTTATCTGAATTTCTTTATATCTTTTGTAATATCTCCAACTATAATCTTTCAAGATATTTGAAAAATCTATAAGTCTAGTTTTCATATATTTTTTTCTTCACCAGCATAACCTGTACTGATTGATTTTTCTTTTCTAGGGAGCTTTCCTAGCCAAGTGATTGTTAGATCAGAGTCCCATTGGTAACAGAAGCATTTTGGGGTTTAGGAATGTATTCAGTAGTAAGTGTCTGAATCATAGAGTTTAGTTGCAAAGAGATGGTGAGACTCCCATACAGCAGACATTCAGGATTAGAGGTGGATGGGCTGTGTCATAGCAAGTGAAGATGTTCTGGATCAACTTAGTTAAGCTGTACTTTTAAGAAATCTGCATTTCACTCTCTTCCATCACTAGGATTATATGTGTCTAACCCTTAGTACACATTAATTGAACACACTGAGGACTCAGGACGAAAACTAACAATGCTGAAGTTATTCAGTGAATGCAATGGTGAAGTTGTGGTGACCAGAGATGAAGAAAGTACATATGTAAAATGGAAAAGAAAGAAGTGAATGGAGGGTATGGCAACACATTTCTATTCATATATTTGATATCCTGGATGTTCAGCCAGGATACCAGACCAGCACTTCACCAACTGTCCAAGTATCAGATAGTGATAGATCCTTTGTATGAAAAGTATTTCCTTAGAAAAGAGCCATTGTATAGAAATCTTTAAAGTTTTAGAGCCAGTAATTGAGTTTAGTTCAAAAACTGGCTTCTAAGGTAGGAGCATTTTACATTTAATATTGATAATTAAAATTTGCTATGCTTTTTTTTTTTTTTAATAAACTTTTTATTTTGGAATAATTTTAGATTTACTGAAAAGTTGTAGAAATAGTACCGAGAGTTCCCATATACCCTCCACCCAATTTCTCTTAATGTTCTCTTTCTGTTTCGAGACCCAGGGCAGGATTCTATGTTACACTTAGGGCCGTATCTCTTGACTCACCTTTGACACTCCTTATTGAAATTTGGTTTTGCCTACCACAAATAAGAGCAAATAAATAGTAATTAAGGTAAGCTATTGCTGTGTACTGAAGAAAGTCTTATATTGGTCTTAGGTAAAACAAAGTTTCTCTGACAGTGAAAATTAACTGATAGGTTGCATCACCTAGTCTTATAGATCCTATTTCTATGTGAACTTTATTCCAGGAGGGGACCTCAGAGACTATCTCTTCTAGAAGTTCTTAATCCAACAGTCTCAGGAAGTTTAGGGTTCCTAAAATGAATAAAGGATGGTGAATTATTTTTATGATTTTTAAAAAGTGGCAATCTTATATGCACCTAAGATAAGACTGCGAAGCCAACGGACATTTCAGGGACCTTTGCTTTGGGTTGGAATTATATCAGTGTACTTAGTGTAGAATTCTTCAACTCTGATAGTGTTGATGAAAAGCTTGGCTTGGTGGTTATGAATGTGTTTGATTAATTTTAAAGTGGGGGAAAGAGCAATTACTCTTCTTTTCTTTCTCTCTTTCTTTCTTTCTTTTTCTTTTTTGTTTTGTTTATTTTTCGTTTTATTATTTTTGTTTCTTCATTTTTTTCTTTTTTCATTTTTTGCAATTACTTTTCAAAACTTCAGATAGTGGGCTAGAGTCTTTCAAAATCTGGGATTTAATGGAGTGGAAAATAATGAAAAAGGATCCTTGGTGGTAAAATTGTTAGATTCAGCCCTCTCATCCTCCTAATAGGTCTTAACAGTGTTTTAGAGTTACGAAGAATTATGTTTTCAAGGAGTTTCTAATTATAATATGTAGCAGTGCTCATGATATACTAGCAGGTAAAAAAGTAAGATATAAAACAATATACCATTTGATTCCAGTTTTTTAAGCTCTTTATATCTAATTTTATCTATGGTTATATGCCATGTATTATACAGTATGCCAGTTATTATGTTAAGCTCTTTGAATTCATTATCTCATTTAATACTCCCAAAAATATTGCAAGGAAAGCATTATTATTTTCCCCTTTTACATAAGAGGAAATTGAGGAATAGAGGAATTAACTTGGCAGGTTTCAAAGCCATATCTGAGTGACTGCAGAAGCCCAAGCTTTTAACCACTATACAATAGACACATTTTTTAAATGTCCCAAAAGCTAACAGTATTTTCAGTTTTCTGATTGATGGGCAATTTTCTTTATACCTTCAGTTTCTTTTTAAGTCATTAACTAATATTATTGAAACAAATTAAACAGAATTATTGTATCAAAAACATGTCTAAATCCAGGCCTTTACTAAATATATTTACTATGGAATTGACTATAAAATTAACAAAGAATAAGGTAAATTTTTAAAAAAAGGACAGATGAGAATTTGTAACTGAAGCAGTGGGAGCTTGAATCATATCTAACAGTGGCATTAATTTTGCCTTTCAAATCTGAAAAAACATGGATTTTTCTTTTCTTCTTGTAAAGGGCTTTAGAATTTTTTTTAAGCATTTGAGATTTCCCTTTATAATTGGAAATTTAAAGCAGACTTACACAAATACACTCTGTGTATTTCTTTTTTTTTTTTTTTTAAGATTTATTTATTTCTCCCTTGTTGTTTCTCACTTGCTGTGTCTGTTCGTCTTCCTTGTTTCTTTAGGAGGCATTGGGAGCCGAAACTGGGACCTCTGATGCGGGAGGGAGGTGCCTCATCGCTTGAGCCACCTCCGTTCCCTGCTTTTGTTGTGTCTTTCATTATGTTTTTTCTCCCCACATCTCTCGATGCGTCATCTCATTGCGTCAGCTCACCGCACCTGCCTGTCACGTCAGCTCACTGTCTTGTTTAGGAGGCACCGGGAATCTCTGCTCCTTGCTTTGTTGTGTCTCTCATGTTTTCTCTTCTTGTGTCTCTTGTGTCAGCTTGCCGTGCCTGCCTGTGCACCAGCTTCCTGTCTTCTTTAGGAAGCACCGGGATCCGAACCAGCTACCTCCCATGTGGTAGGCGGGAGCCCAGTTGCCTAAGCTACATCTGCTTCCCCTCTGTATATTTCTTCATCATTGCCTAAATGAAGAAAAGACACTTTCAATTCCATACGATGTTTTGAATAAGGAGAAATTTAGGAGTTAACTTGATGCAACATAAGTCTCTTACTAATTGACAGAAAGAGACCACTCATGTACGTAAACTTTAAGTTGCTTGTCTGTTTACACAATGAAAGTGAGGTGGCTATGCAATCTTGACAAGGCTTTTCCATAATCCCTGGGTTGTCTGAAGAGCTCTCAGCCATCAGACACTCTTTAAACAAGGAAGGTCCTGCCACTGCTGAAAAAATAGCCAAATTATTACTATTCCACTACTCTTTAACATCAGGTCTTATATCATCATTTCAGAAAACTTACACTGACACTTCCATGTAAGAGGAATAAATAAAAACATAGGGTTTTCCCAGTTCTTGATCTAAGCTTAGTATTGGTAAAGTCACATCCTCAAGAGGGAGAAAGCAAAGCCATTGATTGCCCAGATTTCCGATTTCCAGTGTCCTGGAAAGCCCAACTCGTTATGATTAAGTTTTATTAATTCTACTCTTTTACAAACTGGACATTTTAAATTCTCATTTTCTTGTCAAAGTAATACATATACTAGATTAAAATGTTGCGTAGTACAGTATAAGGCTTGAAACAGAAAAAAGCAGGCTCCTGAAGCCCCCTGTCCTCTATCCTCAAATCTCTCTCTCTACATTCACATGTGTTTCCTTGCCTAAAAATATCTTTACCCTACTATTTCTTGATTTATCAGTTTTAGGCATTGTCTTTTGATTTACCATTATGGACAAAGAAAGTTTAATGTTCTTTCAGTATTCTGTGAACTATCAGTGTTCTGTGTTACTGTATTATTACACTATCACACATACTTTCTAGTATCTCCAACATGTTTGTAAAACCCTCTGAATACTATTTTCAACACAAATACATCAGAGGACTTTTCAATTTTTCCTTTTTGTGTGTGTGAAAGCATTCCTTCTAAAGCCCTCTGACCTCCCACTCCAGTCCTTACTGATTGCTTTTCAGGCCCAATGCTCAACTGTTATCCTTTATCTCTCTCTCTTGTTGGATTCTTTGTTTCCTGAAGCCCATTTTTTCCCTTTTATTTTTTTGATGGCTGACGTGTTCTAGTAGCTTCCTAGGAAAGGGTGCATCAGAGGTGAATTGTTTTTAGAGCTTATTTATCAAAACGTTCCTTTATTTACACTCACATGCTTGATTGATAGTTTAACTGGAAATAGAAATATAGGTTGAAAAATTTTACCTCAGAATTTTGAAGGCATTTTATTGTCTCCCAGCTTCCAGTGTTAGTTTTGAGAATGTCAGTGCCATTCTCATACTTGATTCTTGTAGGTATCTCTCTCTCTCTCTCTCAGCTGTTAAGATCTTTTCTTTATCCTTGATGTTCTGAAATTTCTAACAAATGTTCCTTAGTGTGTATAGTTTATCATACATTGTACTGGACACTCGGGGACCTTTCAGTCTGGAAACTCATGTCCTCATGTTCTAGGAAATTGGTTTATACTAGTTCTCCGATAATTCTTCCCTCAGTGTTTTCCTAGTCTCTTTTCAGAATTCCAGTTACTTGGATGTTGGATCTCCTAAATAATCTTTTCATTTCCTTATTTTTTCTCTCCTGTGCTTCTACTTCAGGAAGATTTCCTGATTTAGAATCTGACTCTGGTGCTTACCAGTTGCATGAGCATTTCTTCAATTGTCAAATGGGGTTGATAATTGTACTTCTTTTAGAGGATTATTGTGGAGATTAAATGAGTCAGTGCATGTATGTAAAGCATGGCACATACCAAGAAATATGTTGTGGCATATAGGACACATTCAGCAAAGCTTGGCTGCTGCTGTGCTTATCATTATTATTGTTCTTGTGTCTTCAACTTTAAATTCATTTATGCTATTGTATTTTTAATTTCAAGGAACTCTTTCTCTGTTCCTTTTTTATAGTGACTTATTCTTATTTCTTGAAGAGTGTTCATTGTAGTTATTTTTGCTCTGGTTTTCTTGTTTCTTGCTTAGTTACTGCTTTTCTCAAATTAATAATCCTTAGTGTCAGTTTGTATTTAAGAATGAAGCAAATAAATTTAAAACTGAAAGCAAATAAAAAGCTTTTGTACATGTGTAAGGCTCATCAATTAGTTTGGTTCGATTTTACTGTGGAATGATTGCATAGGTACCCACCAAATTTGTCCAGGAGTACCCCAAATGTTAGTATCTGTAGGTTTCTTTTCTGGGGCCTTTCAGTTTTTCCAGGCAAGAGTTCTTCAGTTTCCTGTCTGAAGGGTATATGCCTTTTTGCCAGTCTTTTTTTTTTCCCCTTTAAAGCACTGCATAAGGGTATAGATGGGGCTGCTCTTCCACCATTCATTACTTAAACTTGTACTTTGTCTAACTCTTTAAGAACTGAAGTATTGGGCTCCCTCCTTCGCTGTGAAGATGTATTTGATGTCCATGGGTTTGAATCCTCCTTGGTTCAATTTATCTACTGACTGTACTTCCTTTCTCCTACAGTGGGATGAGGAGATGGTGGTGATGATAGTGAGTTGCCTGGCTGTACCACAGACGTTTAACCAGTCTTCTGGTTTTCAGCCTACTTTACAACCCTGCTTTCATGGAACCTAGTGTTCCAGTACGGAGTCTTTCTAGGACTCTGGGATAGGAGTTAGCTTGTTTCTCATTAGTGTTCCCCTCTGCAGTCATTTGGGTTCAACTTTGTTCATGTTGCTGAGTTTCCATTCCAATATCTGCTTTCCATCTTCTAAAAGTTTGGGCTGTTATCTCCTCATCTAGTCTTTTGGTCCTTGTAGGTTTGTACTTTTTTTTTCCCTTTGATCCTTTACTCATATTTTAATGTGGTTTGGCAAAGGAACAGAGATAATAGGTGCATATGAGTACTTGGTCTATTTAACTGCAAGTAAGGGAAAGTACTACTGGTAAAGCAAATCAAAATTGTTCTTTGAGGGGCTTCATGTTACTCAAGCAATGCCATTCATTTTTCATTCAGCAGGTATTTAAGGAGTGCTTACTATGCACTAGGCATTGTTATAGTTCTCAAGATAAAGGCCCTGTCAGGTGAAACTTCTAGAGGAAATCAGACAATAAACATCTAAACAAAAATAAAATGTCAAGAGAGCAGTAAATGCTACAAAGAAAAGTGAAATGAGAGAAAAGAGCTAGAAAGTGACAAGAGTTACTGTCTAAGCACATTCAGGAAAGACTCTTAGAAGGTGATATTTAAATTGTGACCTGAATGAAGGGAGAGAGTGATTCATGTATCTGGTTGTGGGGGTTAGTGAGCTGGGTAGACATTCCAGGCAGAGAAAACTGCAGGTGTCCAGCATCTCAGGTGGTTACATGCTTATTAATGTATTCAAGGAATAGCAAAGAGAGCTGCATGATGGGAGTGCAGTGAGCAAGGGGAAAAGTAGTAGATCATGAGGTCAGTGTGGTAGGTAGGGGCCAGACCATCATGGGTTTTAGAGACCATAGTCGGAAGTTTGCATTTTATTCTAAATATGTTGGAGAGTTTTGAGCAGGCGGATGACTTGTCCCACTTTATGTTTGCAGAGAATCATGTGGGGAAGAAGTGTGATAGAGTGGTACGAATTGAAGTAGAGACCAGTTAGAGGCTCATAAAGTAAAAGATAATGGTGGTTCAGACTAGGTGGTAACAGTGGAAGAGAAATGAAATAATCAGATCCTGGGTGTATTTTGAAGAGCCAACATTTGCTGATGGATTGAATCTAAGGTGTGAAAGTAAAAGAGTCAAGGATGATAGGATATGAGGCCTATGCAACTAGATGAATGGTGATACCATTTACTGAGATGGAGAAGACTAAGGGCAAGAGTAGGTTTGCGGTGGGGGTGGGGGAGGTTGGACTTAAGTTTGGGATGTCTCTTGGATGGTTATGTAGAGATGTTAAGTAGGCAGTTAAACTTATATGAGTCTGAAGTTGGAGGAGAGATTGGGGCAGGAGTTATCAGATATGGCACTCATTAGCTGATGTCACCTGACCAGACAGTTCTAGATAAAGAAGAGAGGAAGTCTGAGGAGCCCTGGGGCATGCCAAGTTTCTAAGCTGGGAAGACAAGGAAACTTCATAGGAGAAGAAATGATTAGCAAGGTAGGTGGAAAATGAAGAGAGTAATATCTGGAAGCCAGGCATTTTCTGCTATTACATGATATAGGCATTTCTGGAAAAAAGGTCATCTGCACACTAAAAATAACAGAGCTTATGGAAATATAGCACAACTACAAAAAAGACATGTTAAATTCCCATCAATCAAATATTAGCATAATGTAGTATTTGTCTCATAAACAAAGTAAAAGTAGCTTTATGAAAGAGGATATAAGGAAGAGTTAAGGATTCTGAGTTATTGAGATGAAGACAAAATGCATAAAGGAGGGGGCGGGAACACATGGCCACATTAGGACAAGAGATAAAAACTGGTGTGAATAGGCATCACACATGACACTGAATTCCCCTGCAGCCTGCTGCATTAGTGTCTTTTGCATTCTGTGGCTATTACTTGGTGATACAAAGCATTAAGGAACTCAGAGCAATCACTCATGAATCAGTGTGATTTTTACAGTTACATGACATCATTTCTCTATTTACAGTTTTGCAGGATCACATTCACATTATAGAAATAACCTTGACACAGAATAGTAATACCTGTTGAATGCTTACTTTGTGCCAGACACTATGCGAGACTGTATTAGTACATATTATCTCATTTGGTCTCAAAGCCTATGAAATGGTACTATCACTTTTCATAATTAAGGAAGCTGTACCTAAACTAAGGCACAGGAGAGATTAAATAATTTGCCTACTGTCTGATGATTTGTTATAAGGTTATATAGGGCCAGGACTTGAGATGATGTCCTGTGTAAGCCCAAATTGTTGGGGAACATAGAAGCAGAGACCGCTAGTCCTCAGAGAAGAGCTGGAGATTGAGCAGACTCTCAGGACAAAGCAAAGAGGAGATACTATGTGGCTCCAAAAAGATGGAGAGACGCTGCCTGACAGCTTTGTAGTTCCCATGTAGCTTGGTTGTATATCCTGAGTTTGGGTTCTATTGGTGCCACCAGTAGCCTTCCAACAAACCTACCCTTTACACTTGTGCAAATTTGAGGGTCATTTGTTATCAATCAATCACTAAAAACAGTACCCAAGCTCCCCCTACCCCGCCCAGTTCTGATAATTGTTATGTATCTGGTATGTCACATTTCAGGAATATAAACTTAAATTTTCAAAAAGTAGATTAATTTGACTTCTTTCCCCATGAAATTGAATGTTTTCTGTTGGGAGTTCAAGCCTATGGCTCTCAAATATGGATATAGCTTGGATTTGGGTGGGAAGGGTGCTTTGGAAATAGGGGAAAAGTCAAGAGCAGAGAGAGTGAGCTTGAATTTGTTTCCAGTGTTTGTTTGTTTGTTGTCTTTCTTAGTTTCTATTTGACATGAAGGGTCAAATGAAATCTATTCTGCAGTTTTCAACCTGTAACCATTGTTCTGAATTTATGGAATCATTTTCTTGCTTTTGTCTATGACTTTTACCACCTATATGTATCCTGCCAAATAATACCTTATTTATTTTTTCTGACTTTAAACATTTTGAATAAAAGGAATTCTTCTCTATTTATTCTTCTCTAATTTGCATCTCTTGTTTAACATTGTGTTTTTGAGATTGTCCTTGTTGATATATAGATCTATAGATGACTCATTCTCACTAAGTTTAGGATTCCATTGTATGAATATACCACCAGGTGTTCATTCATTCCACTGGTGGTGGACATTTGGATTGTTTCCCTACCACCTTTTTGTGGGCAATGGGGTAATAGTGATATTAGGAACAGTGACTTTAAACTTTTCTCCTAAGCTTTGTTTTTTTCCAAGTTGTGATGTCAAGGTTATACTAGCCTCATAAAATGAGTTGAAAGAACTGTCCGTCCTTTTCAATCCTCTATAATAATTTAAGTAAAGTTAGAATCATTTGGTCCTTGAATGTTTATAGAACTTATCAGTAAAACTATTGGGGCTTGGAAATATTTTTTAACTACTTTAGTGGTTAAAGGACTATTTAAATTTCTTTTGTAATTGACTCAGTTTTAAGGGGTTTGTCCCTTTTTGTCTAAATTTTCAAATTGTTTTTTATTTTAATGTATCCTTGGTTTTATTTTTAGTGTTTCAAATATTTCTAGGAATATCCCACATTTCATTCTTAATATTATTTGTGTAATCTTTCCTTTTTTTTCCTGATCAGTTTCACTGGAGAGTTGTTTTATCTCTGATAAATGTCTATCTTTATTATTTTCTTCTTTCTATTCTACACTTATTTTCCTATTCTTTGTCTAAATTCTTAGGATGGATGCTTCGCTTATTGATTTCTCAGGCTTTCTTTTTTTCTTATATATAATAGGCATTGTAAATATATAGGCATTATATTCTCTAATATAATTGGCATTATATTTTCTTTGAAGTACAGCTCTAGCTGCAGCTGTCCCCACCCAACCACTGTTCTGCTTCCTGTTGTTTTAGATTGATTTGCATTTTCTAGAACTTTCTATAAATGGAATATACAGTATATACTCCGTTTTTGGGTATCTTTTATTCAGCATAATTATTTTGAAATTCATCCATGTTGTTACATCAATACAACATCATTCCCTTTTTTTTTGTACATCTTTTTAAAAATTTTTCTTAATTTAATTGATACATATTAATAAAGCATACAATTCATCCAAAGTGTATAATCAATGGTATTTGGTATAATCACGTAGTTGTGCATTCATCACTTCAATCATTATTAGAGCATTTTCATTGCTTCAATAATAATAATAATAATAATAAAAACCAGACAAGAAAATTCTTCACCTCTCAAACTCTCTCTGTTTCTCTTGCTGTACGTAGCTGCTATTTCTGGCTATTCTTGCACAATTATTTATTTATTAAGCAGATATATTCACACACCATGAAATCAATGGATTTTAGTATAATCATGATGTGTATTCATCATCACAAAAAAGTTTAGAATTATTTCATTACTCAAAAAAGAAATACTCCACACCCTTAGCATGCCTTCCCTAGCCCTACATAACCACTAACCGAATTTCAGCCTTATAAACTGATTATATTTACATTTTATATATTTGGAATCATACAATCAGTTACACAATATATTTAGTTCATAGTAATGTGATCATGCAGTCTTTGTCCTTTTGTGTCTGGCTTGCCTCATTCAACATAATGTCTTAAATGTTCATCCATGTTGTCATATGCTTTATGTCTTCATTTCTTCTTACAGCTGCATAATATTCCATCGTGTGAATACACCACAGTTTATCCATTCATTGGTTGATGGACACCTGAGTTGTTTTCACCTTTTGACAATCGTGAATTATGCTGCTATGAACATCAGTGTGCAGATGTCTGTTCGTGTCACTGCTCTCAGTTTGTCTGGGTATATTTCCAGTAGTGGTATTGCAGGGTCACGTGGCAAATCTATATTCAACTTTAGGAACTGCCAAACAGTCCTCCACAGTTGCTGTACCATTCTGCATTCTCACCAACAATGAATAAGTGTTCCTATCTCTACACATCCTCTCCAACACTTATAGTTCTCTGCCTTTTTAATAGTGGCCGTTCTGATAGGTGTGAAATGCTATCTCATTGTAGTTTTGATTTGCATTTCCCTAATCATGAGTGATGTTGAACATTTTTTCATGTGTTTTTTTGCCATTTGTATTTCTTCTATGGACAAATGTCTATTCAAGTCAATTGGGTCGTTTGTCTTTTTATTGTTGAGTTGTAACATCTCTTTATATATCCTGGATATTAAACCCTTATCAGATATGTGATTTCCAAATATTTTCTCCCATTGAGTCAGCTGCCTTTGCACCCTTTTGACAAAGTCCTGTGAGGTGCAAAAGTGTTTAATTTTGAGGAGGTCTCTATCTATTTTTCCTTTCGTTGCATGTGCTTTGGGTGTAAGGTCCAAGAAACCACCACCACCTACTACAAGGTCTTGAAGATGTTTCCCTACATTTTTTTCCAGTAGTTTTATGGTTCTGGCTTTTATATTTAGGTCTTTGATCCATTTTGAATTGATTCTTGTATAGGGAGTAAGATAGGGGTCCTCTTTCATTGTTTTGGTTATAGGTATCCAGTTATCCCAGCAGCATTTGTTGAAGAGAGTGTTTTATCCTGTTAACATGGACTTGGTAGGTTTGTCAAAAACCAGTTGGCCATAGAGGTGAGAGTTTATTTCTCAATTCTATTCTTTTGATTGATGTGTCTATCTTTATGCCGGTACCATGCTGTTTTGATCACTGTAGCTTTGTAATATGTTTCAAGGTCAGGCAGTGAAAGGCCTCCCACGTTGCTCTTCTTTTTTAGAATGCTTTTGGCTATTTGGGTGCACTTTCCCTTCCAAATGAATTTCATAATTGCCCTTTCTAATTCTGTAAAGTATGCTGTTGGAATTTTGATTGGTATCTCATTGAATCTATAAATCATTTTGGGTAAGATTGACGTTTTCACGATAATTATTCTTCCAGTCCATGAACACGGAATGTCTTTCCATTTGTTTAGGTCTTTTTAAAATTTCTTTTAGCATTGGTTTGTCATTTTCTGCATATAGGTCATGTACTTCTTTGGTTAAATTAATTCCTAGGTATTTGAATCTTTTTGTTGCTTTTGTAAATGGAATTTTTCCCCTGATTTCCTTCTCGGATTTTTCAGTACTAGCGTACAAAAACGTTACTGATTTTGCATGTTGTTATTGTATCCTGCTATTTTGATGAACTAGTTTATTAGCTCAAGTACCTTTGTCATAGACATTTCAGAATTTTCTAAATATAGGATCATGTCATCCGCAAATATGAGAGTTTTACTTTTTCTTTTCCTATTTGGATGCCTTTAATTTTTTTTTCTTGTCTACTTGCTCTAGCTAGAACTTGTATAGTTAATGCTAAATAACAATGGTGACAGTGGGCATCCTTGTCTTGTTCCCAATCTTAAAGGGAAAGCTTTCAACCTTTCCCCATTGTTGGCTGTGGGTTTTTCATATATGCGTTTTATCATACTAAGGAATTTTCCTTCTATTCCTTTCTAATGAAGTGTTTTTATGAGAAAGGATGCTGGATTTTGTCGAATGCATGTGGTGTTTTTCCTTCAATTTGTTAATGTGGTATATTATGTTGATTGATTTTCTTATATTGAACCAGTCTTGCATACTGGGAAAAAATCCCACTTGGTCATGATGTATAAGTCTTGATATGCTGTTGGACTCTATTTGCAAGTATTTTCTTGGGAATTTTTCTATCTGTGTTCATTAGAGAGATTGGTCTGTAATTTTCTTTTCTTTTGTAGTGCCTTTTTCTGGCTTTGGTGTTAGGGTGATGTTGGCTTCATAAAATGTTTTTGGTAATTTTCCCTCCTCTACACTTTTTTGGAAGAATTTAAACAGGATTGGTGTTAATTCTTTTCGAAATGCTTAGTAGAATTTACCTGGTCCTGAACTTTTCTTTCTTGGGAGATTTTTAAAGACAGATTCAATCTCTTTAAATGTGATTGGTTTGTTAAGTTCTTATATTTCTTGTAGCATCGGTGTAGGTTGTTTGTGCATTTCTAGAAATTTGTCCATTACATCCAGGTTGTCTAGTTTGTTGGCATACAGTTTCTCATAATATCCTCTTATGATCATTTTTATTTCTGTGGGTTCAGTCATAACCTCCACCTTACATTTCTGATTGTATTTATTTGCATCTTGTCTCTTTTTTTTCTTTGTTAGTCTAACTAGAGGTTTGTCAATTTTACTGATCTTCTCAAAGAACCAGCTTTTGGTTTTGTTGATTTTCTCTATTTTTTGTTCTCAATTTCATTTATTTCTGTTTAATCTTCATTATTTCTTTCCTTCTGCTTGTTTTGGGATTGGTTTGATGTTCTTCTTCTAATTTCTCTAATTGTTCAGTTAAATCTTTGAGTTTAGTTCTTTCTTTTTTTTAGTATAGGCATTTAGGGCTATAAATTTCCCTCTCAAGACTGCCTTTGCTGTATCCCATAAATTTTGATAAGTTGTGTTCTTGTTTTCATTTGTCTCAATATATTTACTGATTTCACTTGCAAGTTCTTCTTTGACACACTGATTATTTAGGAGTGTGTTGTTCAGCCTCTACACATTTGTGAATTTACCTCTTCCTGTCTACTGTTGATTTCCAGTTTCATTCCATTATGATCTGAGAAGATGCTTCATATAATTTCAAACTTTTTATATTTATTGAGAGCTGCATTGTGCCCTACCATGTGGTCTATCCTCGAGAAAGATTCATGGGCACTTGAGAAGAATGTATAACCTGCTGAGTTTGGATGCAACATTCTGTGTATGTCAGGTGTAATTCATTTGTCATGTTGTTCAAGTTCCTGTTTCCTTGTTGATTTTCTGCCTCGTTGTTCTATCTAATTATGTGAGTGGTGTGTTGAAGTCTCCAGTGATTATTGTGAAGATGTCTGTTTCTCCCTTCAGTTTTGTCAGAGTTTGTCTCATGTATTTTGGTTCACCCTGGTTAGGTGTATAAATATTTATGATTATATCTTCCTGGTGGATTGTCCCTTTCATTAATATATAGTGGCCTTCTGTATCTCTTATAACTGTTTTACGTTAACGGTCTGTTTTTTCTGATACTACTGTAGCTATCCCTGCTCATTTTTGGTTACAATTTGCGTGGAATATCTTTTTCCGACCTTTTGCTTTCAGCCGGTTTGTATCCCTGGGTCTGACATGGGTTCTTAACCCTTTTTGTTCCATGGACCCCTTTTCTAGTCAGGTGAAAACCATGGATCCCTTACTAAGTCCACACTATGCTGTATATTATTTAATAAATATATCACACCTGCACCAACACATCCCCAGAAGAATAATGCTTTTTTGAATTTGAATTTGAGCTCACATATCCTTTTTAAGAGCCCAGGTCTAAAGTGAGTCTTTTGTAAGCAGCATATAGATAGCTCATGTTTTTTTATTCATTCTGTGAGCCTATATATCTTTTGATCGGGGAGTTTAATCCATTCACAGTCAATGATATTACTAATAATTAGTGCATTATTTACTTCTCCCATTTTATTCTTTGGTTTTCGTATGTCATATCATAATTTTTTCTGTTTTATTACTCTTTTGGTTATCCTTTCTGCTGTTCTTTCTTCTTTCTTCTCCTCCAAGCTTCTCTCACCTGTCTTTTTCTTTCCGGCTGTAAGTCTTCCCCTAATATTTCCGACAAGAGTGAATTCTTTTTACAAACTCTTCCTAGTTTCTGTTTGTGAATATTTTATACTCACCATCATATTTGAAGGACAGTTTTGCTGGTTAAAGAATTCTCAGCTAGCAGTTTTTCTCTTTTAGTATCCTAATTGTATCATACCCCTGTCTTCTCGCCTCCATGGTTTCTGATGAGAAATCCACGCTAAGTCTTACTGGGCATCCCTTGTATGTGATGGTTTGCTTCTCTCTTGCTGCTCTTAGAATTTTCTCTTTGTCTTTGACATTTGACATCCTGAGTAGAATGTGTCTTGGAGTAAGTAGGTCTATTTAGATTTATTCTGATTGGGGTAAGGTGTGCTTCTTGGACATGTAAGTTCATTTCTTTCATGAGAGTTGGGAAATTTTCAACTATTATTTCCTCAAATACTCTTTCTGCCCCTTTTCCATTCTCTTCTCCTTCTGGAACTCCCATGACACATATGTTGTTGTATTTCGTATTGTCATTCAACTCCCTTACCCCTATTGAATTTTGTCCATTCTTTTCTTTCTCTGTTCTTTCTTCAATTTCAACTATTCTGTCTTCGGTATCACTTATTCTTTCTTCTCTGATTTCCAGTCTGCTGTTGTATGCCTCTCATGTGTTTTTTATCTCACCTATTGTGTCTTTCATTCCCATGAGCTCTGTTACCTTTCTATTCAGGATTTCAGATTCTTCTTTGTGCTTGCTCAGTGTCTTCTTGATGTCATTTATCTCTTTAGCTATGTTGTCTTTCAGCTCAATTTGATTTGGGAAATTTGTCTGTATCTCATTAATTAGTTGTCTCAAACCCTGTGTCTCTTCTGGGGCTTTAATATATTCCTCTGCTTGGGCAATGTCTTCCATTTTCTTTTTTCTTTTTTTCTAAGATTTATTTATTTATTTATCCCCCCCTTGCTGCTTGTGTTCGCTGTGTCCATTTGCTGTGTGTTTTTTCCGTGTCTGCTTATCTCCCCCTTGCTGTGAGGTCTTGCTGCATCAGCCCACCACGCCGTGTGGGCCGGCCTGCCCTCACAAGGAGGCCCTGGGAAGCGAACCCGGGGCCTCCCATATGGTAAACGGGAGCTCTATCGATTGAGCCACACCCGCTTCCCACATTTTCTTAATATGACATAATTTTTTGCTGATATCTGGGCATCTGATTAGGATGGTAGTTTACTCAGATGCTCAATTTCTCTTTTGTAGGATTTGAGTGGTATAATGCTGTGTGTTACTGCTGCTCTTTGATTCTTGGTTTGATCTGGATTGTTAGGATTGTCTCTGTTAGTTGCTCAAAACTGGGCTCTGGACCCAGTAATGGGTTGCAGAACCTCTTCCTAGGGCCTTGGGGAGGCTATAAAGGTTGGAAAAAGCCTCTCATATTTATCTGCTTTTAATTTCCTCACATGCACTTCCTTGGTCTGCCAGCAGATGGTGCTCTTTGGATGCCCTCTCAGTTCAATGCCTGGTCAGAGTGTGTATGGACTGGATCAATGTGATAGAAGTTCCTGCCTGGAGGCTAAGAGCCTTGTAATTCAAACAAACTTTCTCAGAGACAGTTCTCCAGGCTTCCCTGGCAGCCCCCTCCCTGTTCCCAGGTAGGAAATAAATTCCACTCCCCTCTTAGTTTTCAACAATCAGTCCCCATTAGTAGAGAGGGGAATTGGGAGGGTCGGATGTCTTTAGTCCTGAGATTGCTCCCAAGGCAAACAATGGTACGGCCCCACCTGGCCTGGAAGGGCTCCTGGGACTCAGCAGACCAAATTTGTGGGTCAAAAGCTGAGTCAGCCTTAGGCTGTGTCATTCTCTCTCCTCTTCCTGGGGTGGTAGATACCTGGAGTCCCAGAGTCCTGAGAACTCTAAAGTTTCTTTAGGATGGGGGAGGGTGCAGTAACAGCTGCTGATTTTAACTCACAGTTTTGCCATCGTGATTCTTTTCCTTTGTCCCTCTCTCCTCTTGGCGGTGTCTAGCCTTCACTTGACGCCGTAGAAAAAATTTTCCCTGGCTGTTTAAGCCTGTCCTCTAGCTATTTTTCTGGGAGAGAAGAGAGTCCCATGTCTTTCTAGTCTGCCTTCTTCCCAGAAGTCTCAATAGTTCATTCCTTTTATGGCATATCCATTATATGGCTGTACTGTGATTTTTTAAATTTACCTGTTGATGGACATTAGAGTTGTTTCCAGTTTGAGGCTATTACAGCTGAAGCTGCTATTAACATTTGTGTTCAAGTCTTGGTAAGGACATAAACTTTCATAGTTCTTGGGTAGATTTGCTGGAGTAGAATTGTAGTGTCATTTGGTAATTTTTAAAGAAACTGCCAAACTGTTTTCCAAAATGGTTGTACCATTTTTAATTCCCACCAGCAGTGTACAAAAGTTTTAGTTGACCTACATTTTGCCAACACTTGGTATGATCAGTCTTTTTAATCTTAGGTATACTAATAGATGTGTACTGGTGCCTCATTGTGGTTTTAATTTGCATTTCTGTAACAACTAATTTGCTTATTTGCCATCTATATATCTTCTTTGATGAAGTGTCTGTTCAAATCTTTTGCCTATTTTTTTTTTTTTTTTAATTTGCCTGCATGTTTTCATATTATTGAGTTTTGAGAGTTCTTTTATATTCTGGATATAGGTCTTTTATTAGATATATGATTTGCATATATTTTCTCTCATTCTGTGGTACAACTTTTCATTCTCTTAACAGTGTCTCTTAAAGAGCACAAATCTTTTTTGTTTTTTGAAGAAATCTATTTTATCAATTTTTAAAAATTTTACGGGTGATACTTTTGATGTTATACCTAAAAATCTTTACCTAACTCAAGGTCACAAAGGTTTGGTTATCATTTTGTTATTTTTTATATATATATATTAATTACAGTTTGGTTGGAGAGCATGATCTGACTTTAAAATTTTTCAGTTGTTTATTTTTATTTTGGTGTGGTGCCTTCCAGATTTTTTTTTCCCTAAGTATTTACCTTCATGTATATGTAACTATAGAAATACAGAGGTTTTTTAATTTAACTTAAATTGGATCACATGGATATGATCTGCAAGTTGCTTTTTCACTTTGGGTTTAGAGATATACATAATTATTTTTACTATCATACAGTATTATAATATATTAGATATATACTTATTTAGCCACTCTACTATAGATGCTCTTGTAGATCGTTTCCAGATTCTCTCAAATATAAATAGTACTGCCACAAATGGCTCTGTGTATGCCTCCCTGAACTCACATAGGCAAGTATTTCTCTAGACTAAAAGTAGAATTGCTGGATCAAAGCTATCTGTGTCAGATTTTATCTTCCAAAATTTTTTTAAAAGGTTACCAACCACTTAGCCTCATATGCAAGAAGTAGGTGGGCCATTAATTAGCTCAGTTGTTAATTTAGCAAGCATTCATTGAGTAGGTAACTGTGTGACCTTTGCTCCAGGAATGCATCCAAGGACAGAGGTTCTCAATTCTTTCAGAAGCAGTGTCTCTTTTTACAAAAGTATTGTAAAAAAATACTTTTTAAAAATGTATTTTTTAATGATCCTTTTACTATACCAAATCAATTTGCATAGGAAATATAACTGTTCCTGCACAAATAACTTTAAAGACTCAATATAGTACAATAACTATATTCAGGGGAAATGAAAGGTAAGTAATTTATTATAAAGTAATCTGCATTTCATGTAAATGCTCAGGCATAGCTATCATGGCAGATTTAATGGAGAAGTCAGGTGGTTGGACCTACATAAGCTATGATTTAAGGGAAGTAAGATGAAGCTATTTTACAGATGAAATGCAGACGGTGGAACTAGAATAAACATAGTGTTAGAATAAGTAAGACTAGACTTACCTGTAATATAATAAGAGAAAAAGAGTTGATGGGATATATGACAGGAGGAATTGTTGAGGAAATATGATGTCCTTGCAAATGAGCTATACCTTATTTACAATTGTTGTATTAAAATTATTCCCTATGGTATGTTTTGGGACAGAGTAGTGACAATCTATCATAGAAAACATCTTATTTCTTGAAATCTCACTGCATTTTAAATATCTTTATTCTCTAATAATTTTAAAAAGACCTTGGAGATCATATCCTTTTATTGGTCACAGAAAATAGAGGATTAGAAAATGAAACTATTTTGTCTACCCTCTTCCCCCCC
>JAQZBX010037380.1:0-23816 GCA_029593785.1 Cabassous unicinctus | reverse complement strand
TTGAGATTAAAAAAAAAAAAAAAAAACTAGGGAAAATTGAATGAAATATATACCATTATAAAACAAGGTAGAATTTTTAAAATTATAGCACATTGTTTCTTATCAATTTTGGCAACAATGAATTTCCCTATTGTCTAGGTTTGAAAAGAAGTGTTCTAATTTTCATTTGCCTTTGTTGTTTTACTGATGTGTTTCAAGTATGTAAGTGAATGTATAAGCAGGGATAAGGGAAATAAATATTATGGATTTTTAATATTGCCCTGTTGCTATTCACTAGGGGTTATATAACTTAAGACTAGGAACCTGCAGAGGTATAACACTAAATAACTAATTTTTAACCACCATTCAATTAAAGTTAGTACAATGACTTTGCATAATACATACATGAAATAATTAGTGAAAATGGTTCTTAATTTAAAGGATGTTAAACAACTTGTAGGCATCTGGTAACAAGCTGAAATAGGTCATTCAAAATTTTTCTAAATTAAAGGGGAAAAATGTTTCTTCTCTCGGGTCTGCATGTCACAAGATAATTAAACTGACTTATTAGGCTTGCCTGGAAATCCTTAGCTGTCAGTGGTGAATATGCAAAGGGTCAGCAAATTAAATCAACCTGCCAAACTGTCAATTTCAAGCCTCATGACTGCATGAAAAAAGAATGACTGGAAGCAATCAAGCATTGCCTTCTTTTGGGATTTCTGGCATCTATTCAAATACTCATGCAGTTGTGGCTAATTTTGCATGCAAAGTTCATTCAATAAGTTCAGAACAAGACCTCCCAAGATATTTCAAAGGATCTGGCAGTATTTTTTCTAAATACCAAATTGACAGTGGTTGAAATTCAATCTCCTTGATGGTGCCTTATATAGGCACAGTGTCCCCACCAAAGAGGTAAGTTAATGAGAGTCCTTACCTGTGTCACTCACATCTTCCCAGTCATCCTTATGGAGGTTCTCAAACACATTGCTCATAACCTCAGTAGAGTGATTGAGAACAGTGTGATGACACACAGAACATTTTTCCTTGGCAGCTTTAAATGTAACTTTGGTAGTGGTGGTCTTACAACTATACTTTCCAGATCTATTTCCAGGAGGCTATTGCAGATTTAGCTTTGCCTGCTGAATGCTGCAGGTTTTCCACTGGATTTGTCAGCTCTTCATTTTCACTTTTCAATCTTTTAGATTCTGCCACTTTTCTCCTTAGGGAAGTGACCTCCCTCCAGCTTACTGATTTTTACTTGAAGTTCAGATTTCTCCTTTTTCACATCTTCTTTTTCTCTGTTTTCTGCATTTTCTTGCTGCTGTTTTAATAGTGATTTTAGGAATTCATTTTCTTTCATTAATCCTTTATTCTTTTAATTTTGTTGACCTTTCCTCAAAAGATTTTATCTAATTTTCCAACTCAGTGACCTAAACAGAAACATTCAATTTATTCTAAAAATCCAAATCCATAATCTATTATATTTTCATCATTTCTTGTTGGAGAAGATGCTGAGAGTCAGAGCATAAAGGGTTAAGCATTCAACAAGCATGCTTGCTGGCAGAGACACATTAGTAAATGTCTCCAAGGACACTGCATACTGCAGATATCAGTGGGAGGAGGCAGAGCGAAATGAACTCACCACACAGATGTTATTGTCTGAATTCCCAAGAAAAATTGTCTGGGAACTCACAAACAGGTAGCACTCTCACGCACCAAGCTAAGATATTAGATAGACTAAGGCATTTATGGCTAGAAACGGTGTTGATACTTATGCCCCTTGGAAGACTGCCAGAGAAGGCAGTGTTCTTGCTGTAGTAAGAGAAACATAGTGGGAGAGCAAGGTTGGGGGGAGAATTTATGCACTGTTGTAAGCTAATTAAAAGGGATGGTCACAGTGATCTCGGGGCTGTGTTTTTTGCCTGAGTGAGCTGCAGCCCTCTGCTTCATATGAATCAACTTGTCTGACTCTTCCTTTGCACTGCACCCTGACAACAACATATGGCGCCCAACGTGGGGTCCGAGGTGAGTTGGGATTCTTGTTGACCGAACGGGTGTTTAAGTGCTGCGCTGTTGGTACACAGAGCTGTTGGGAGAAGCAGAGATTATGGGTAATTCCCCATCCCAGATTGATGAATATGCAGGGATTTTAAAATCTCAAACCTGATCTTAAAGAGATGTCTGTTTCAAAAGATTTAGTAAGAGTGTAAGCCTCCTACTCCTACATAATGATAAGGCTGTGGGATGATAGGGGCTAATAGAATTAAACCACTATAAGATTAAAAAAACTTGGCAACATTAGTGTTTTCTGTTTTGTTCCCATGTTGATTCTGTTTGGGTCAGTGTGGCCAAATTGATAAAATTAGTGAAAAATTTTTATTGAGGTGTTAAAAGGAGCTTTTAGTTTTAGATCACTAGCTTACTCCTGAACGTTAAGCCTAAGGGTACTCCTAAAAAGTAGTAATCCAAAATATACATGTTAAATATCCATGTAAACTGCTAAATTAGAGCTTGACTGTATTTCTGCTGTTTAAGTTGTCCTAACTGGTTGCTGATTATGAACAAAAGTGTTTCAGAGAACAAGCTTGTATATTACAGGTAACACAGTTTCCAGGAAAAATTCTAAAAACAGTAAAATAAAAAATGTGAAATGATGGAGAGCTTGAACACAGCCATACCAAAAAAGTGAAAATTATGGGTCAAGTTAGTAAGCTTTATGTTTCTGTTGATGTGTCATAATTCTTTTTGTGTTTGTCTGTTTATTCAGTGTCAGAGTATATTTTGATACCTCTGGATAGTAGTATTAAATTGATAAATGAAAATTCTTACAAGAGCTCTACTAAAATTTGGTAAATTTGTTTAAGCAAATGTGTTCTGTGAAGGTAAAATTTGTCTTAAGATAAAATGACTATAGTCTATGTGGTTGAGAATAGTTATGGAAGATTTTGAGAAAGTACTGTTTAAATGAAAATATTGAAATGGCTAATTCCAAAAAATCATTATTAAACAGAAAACCAACTTAATAATAATAATAAAAGTAACTTCATAACAGAAAAACCTTTCAGCAGCCAGCCTCCCCTGCCAACCTGCCTCTAAAGGACTGTTTCTAGTGCTACATGCTGCTAAGTATTTAAAATGAAGGAAAGTTATATTTGCATGCAACCAAATTAAATCATTATTCTAACATGTTTGTTTAATGTTGATGGTAATTGTATGTTGTCAGAAGTCTGCTTGAAAACAGTTTCCAAAATCATTGTAGTAACTTAAGTATGAAAGTTATATAAAATGTGTTTTTCTTATTAAGGAAAAAAACAATAATTTTGTCCTAAAATAAAATGACTGGTTATTAAGAAAAAGTAAAATGTGGGACAAAAGCTAAAGGAATACAGAAAGTTCAGAAGGTGTGTGGAAAAAGAATTTTTGTGGTCAAAGCTAAGTAAAATTTAAGCAGTCTATCTATAAAAATTTAAAAGCTTTAATGTCAAACAATATAATAATATAAATTTAAAGTTTTATTCTTTCTCAAAGTTTCTCAAGTCAGTAGTCTGTTTTAGTAAAAGTTTACAAAGTTTTTCTCTTAAACAATCAGTATGCAATAAAGAAAGTCTGTTTTATCAAAATAGCTTCTTGTACTTTAACCTTATTGTTTCCATGGAGAAACAGGTCTTATCACTTTTAAAAGGAGCACAATGTTCAAACCTGCTTTCTCAAAGTCAGATTCTGAATAGTAGCTTTTATTTCAAACTGCCACAAGTAACTTGGCCTTTTAAAGTTCACATGATATGAGTTGAAAGAAGTATTTAAAACTGTTGTATAATTAAAAGAAATTTTCTAATTTTATAAAAATTAAAGCTATATGAATAAAAAGTTCATATGAATACTTTAAAAGAGTATAAAATTCTTGAAAATCTAATAATGTTTCAATATAATATTAAATAAAATGTAATTTTATTAATGATAATTTTTAGTTATAAGTACAAAAAGAAAGCAGTCATTAAAGGCTGCGGGTTGTGGTGCATAACAGTAAATTATAGTAAAATAAAATAACACCCTGCAGCATACAGTGGTCCCAAATATTGTTAGTTTGTTGCAAATAATTAATATCCAGCTATGTCACTATCACTGTGTCTTAAAACTTGCTAAAGCTTTCTTTAATATTTACTTAAACAAGTCAAGTCAGCCCACATTCCCCTTCCTGTAAAGTAGCCAAGAATAAATCAAGTTTATACTCAACACTGTGAGCAACAGCCCCAATTCTAATTATAATATTAACAACAGAACCAATGTAAGTATTAAAATTACAAGTTATGTATTACCCCACAGACCAAATGGGAAATAGTGATTTGTTTTTGCCTATGCCTCAAGCTACACAAAATGGAGAAATTGGGGTCATTCTAATCATGCTGCTAAGAATCTTAAATGCTTAAGAAATAAAAGTTTATTAATTGGATCCCTGTTGTTATATAATCTACTGTAGTTATAAATAATGTATAATATACTTAAATACTAATCAAAACTTCCGTACAATACATTGCATACTCAAGTAATTCAATAATTTGTATTTTACACAAAGAAGTATTTTGTTAAGTATATATATATATAAATCTCTTGTTTTCAATTTGAACAGTCCTGAAATAAATATCTTAAGACAAAGTTTGGTAAGTATTATTCAAGCCTAAAATTAAAACATCATATAGAAAACTTTGTTAATCAACAAACCAATGCCTTACTAGTTAACACTTTTCATATTTCAGGAAGCATATTACAAATTAAAATAGTAAGCCCATTAAGGATGTTTTATAACAAACTAAAAAAGATAAAGTGCATTTCAACAGGTGTTGTATTCCTCCCTGGGAGAGCTGGCCACTCTCCCAGGGACTGATGCATAAACCTTAAAATGTACAGCCCAAAGAGTGTTGTGTTCCTTCCTGAGGAGGCTGGCCCCTTCCTCAGGAATTAGCAGAACACTCACAGGTTAACATCTATACTATAAATTTGCAAATCCTAAATACAGTCAACCAAAATTCTAGTGTAAGTTGCTACTTCAACAATTCAACACTTCCCACCTAAAAGCTAAATATTGGTAAGTATATATATAAAACTACTCTATTTATCTGTCATTCTGTAACATTGTTCAACATTGACTTAATCTTTTAATTAGTTATGTTATTTATGTTTCTCACCCTAATTGTCAGTATAAGCTTATTAAACTAAATATATATATTAACATTTATTTTATATCTATCTAAAACTCTAACCAACAATAAGCCAAATATGTCAGTGTATTAGACAACTAGTTTAGTGGAAGAACAGAGATAATAATCAATGGGAGAAGGCAAAAGTTAAGTAGGATATAGGGTCGAGGTTTTACTCTTATCATTAAAGATAAAGGCGACCAGCTTTGGGTCCCATCCAGATGTCTGAAACCTAAACATGAACAAGCTGAAGAAACTAACACAAGAAGAAAAAAGATGGTAACTTCTAAAAAGCAGAATGTCACTCTAATACAGTTATTCTTTGCTATGCTTACCTTGACAACCACAGCAGTAAGTAGTGCACCTTCACATAACTATACATATTGGGCTTATATTACTAATTCATCTCTTTTAGAATTGTTGACTTGGGGGAACAAATCCTACCCTATTTATGTTAATTAGTCTTTTCATTTTTCTGGGCCCATTGATTCTCAACTTCCTCTAAAAGCCTGAGGAGGAAAGAAAATTGATTAATAATTACTCTACAGGAGTGGAAGGCATGCCCATATGTTTTGGAAAGGAAGATCTTTGTTTAAAAATGCATTATCAATTATGGTTAAGTATTGGAGAAAATGGTACTCATAATCACCACTCCATTTATGCACTTGCAGTGCAAGAATTTTAGAGGCAATATTTCTCAGAATAAACTTCCAATTTTTGTGGGAATTCCCATGTGCCAGATTCCTTATGTGTATGCTAACAGTCCTGTATTTCCATGGACTGTGTGCCATGGCTGAAAACTGTGAGTATTAATTAATAATTCCTATGGAATCATCAATGATTGGAGCCCTGTAGGCTCTGCTCATGGAAAGGGCCAGCCATTCAACATAAAATGGCATAAGGAGAACCAAAGCATAAGTACACATATAAATAAAGCTATTATCTGGCATGGGGGGGGATTTACACTGCCTAATCCTTTCAGGGTGGCACATCCTACTCAACTGCATCTGTGGAAATTAGCCTCGGCCTTCTGCACTGTTAGTTCTTGGTGGGGCCGCATTTCTAATATAAGTACTAATTATACTTTTACCCTTACTTGTAATAATGCTGAATGGGTTAGGGCTTGTGTGCATCTTCCTTATGTTTTGTTATTGGGTAATATTGTTTGGAACAATAGTAATGGGGCAATAAACTGTCTAAACAAATGCTCTTTATATACCTGTATTAACAATTCTATTAGTTTCCCAAATACCTCTAGTCTTTACATCTTAAGAGTGAGATTGCCTGTACAGATAAATTGAGAATGGCAGGAGACCCCAGTTATGGGGATGTTGACTTCTATCTCCAAAAGATTGTTGAAAAGTGCAAGAAGATTTGTCATAATACTGACAGCTGTAATTATCGGTATTATAGCCGTAACAGCAACAGCGGCTATTGCAGGAGTAGCCCTTCAACAAGGAGTTCAAACTGCTGACTTTGTGCAAACATGGCAACAAAATTCAGAACAGTTATGGAGAACTCAAAGACAAATAGATTCAGAAATACATGAGGAAATAGCGGATCTAAGACAAACTTATTTTGTTAAGAGATCAGATTCAAGCTATGAAATTACAAATGAAAATGAAATGTAATTAGAATCAAACATCTTATTGTATTACTCCTATGCTTTACAATGCAACTGAGTTTCCTTGGGACTCTGTGAAAAAACATCTTTTAAATCATGATAATTTAACTAAGGAAATTCTATGCTTGCAACAGAAAACACGTCAAACATTTGAAAACCAATTGCAAGTTATGACTGGTGAACATATTTTGAAAGGGTTGATAAGCGGTTTTAAACAATTTCATCCTACACAATGGTTATATGGTTTATCAAGATCTGTTATGTTCATATGTATAATTGCATTAATATTGTGTTTTCTATATTGTTTGATCTGCAGAAGATCATGACAGCTTAACCAATTAATATACCGACAATCTGCTACTATGCACATTATGCTATTACAATTATAAAATAAGTGGGAAATGAAGGAAGAAACAGGGAGCCAGATAAACTTAGATTGAACCAGAAAAATGAGAGCATATTCTTGGAGCCAAACACAGTCGAGCGTATGTAGACAATTACTGTTACCTCTAGTCCAACTCTCTGTCTTCAAAATTTTAAATATGTGATCCCACTCAGTTGTGAGTTCATCCAGGATCCCAGGATCTCGGTAATGAGGAGAGACCCTCAAAACCCTTCTCCAACTGGCAGGACGTTCCACCAAAGTTTTGTGGTGGCCTTCAGGGCGGGAAAAGTTGGGTGTCTCTCCCCATTACCAAACCTGAAGGAAGCAGAGACTAAATATAAGACATCTCAGACAAGAGACATTGAGCTAGTGTGAGCAAAATATGTTGAATCTGTGAGATTAAGTATCACACAAAATCTTGTTGAGCCTGTGAGATGAGTCTTCGAGAGTATATATATTATAAGACATCTCTGACAAGATACGTTGAGTCAGTGCAGGCAAGATATGTTAAGTCAGTAAGATTGCGTAATTGCACAAAAAAGTCTTGGGCAAGATACAGGGCCTAAAGTAGGGACTAGAGGCTAGCAATGCCTGAAATAAGTTTTAAAAAGGAAAATGAAAAATCTATTAGAAAATCTTACCGGTTTGTCTGACCAATTTAATCAATTTCTCAGCCCAAAAGTTAATACTTGGATCAAATTAATGCACATTTTAAATCATTTCTTCTAGAGTAATTTTGGTGTGGTGACCATTGGTGTTTTGCTACTCTTAACTGTGTAAGGAGGCATTCGCATAGCCCTGCTGTCCCACATTAATAGGGCTCATAAGACCAGCCATGCCAACAACTTGATTCTGCTTGAAACCCTTGACTCTCGAACCCCTGTCCATGGCAGCTTGGCTGGTGGCCAAAGACGGGTAAGACCTTCAGAGAAGGGCAACCTAAGACAGGCACCCTGGACAAAAAAACAAAAAAGGGGGAGATGTTGGAGAAGATGCTGAGAGTCAGAGCATAAAGGGTTAAGCATTCAACAAGCATGCTTGCTGGCAGAGACATGTTAGTAAATGTCTCCAAGGACACTGCATACTGCAGATATCAGTGGGAGGAGGCAGAGCAAAATGAACTCACCACACAGACGTTATTGTCTGAATTCCAAAGAAAAATTGTCTGGGAACTCACAAACAGGTAGTGCTCTCATGCACCAAGCTGAAATATTAGATAGACTAAGGCATTTATGGCTAGAAACAATGTTTATACTTGTGCCCCTTGGAAGACTGTTCTTGCTGTAGTAAGAGAAACATCATGGGACAGCAAGGTTGGGGGGGGAGAATTTACACACTGTTATAAGCTGAATAAAAGAAAGGGTCACAGTGATCTTGGGGCTGTGTTTTTTGCCTGAGTGAGCTGCAGTCCTCTGCTTCATATGCATCAACTTCTCTGACTCTTTCTTTGCGCCGCACTCTGACAACAACAATTTCTAACTTGTGAAAACAAGGACAGAATAAATATAAGTACTTAATTTCTAAATAATTCTAAGGTGGTGTAGGTGAATACATTCTAAAATGCAATAATGAATCTACTGAATAAAAGACAAAGAATGCTAAAACAAGTTAAAATTCTATACAAAGCAACAAAACTCTATGCCAATAAACTGCAGTTTCCTGAGTTCATAAATGCCTTTGCTATATATTCTATTCATTGTGAAAAGTATTTTCAAAGGAAAAAAATTTACACAAAAAGTCTAAAATAGGTACATAAAGAAACAATATTAACAATATTTGCTTCAATATTCAATAGTAATTTGAAAAACTAATTACAAAATATTCCTCTGAGGCTGCTTTTTCCTAAATTAGAAAAATGTAATTATAATAATCATGTGGTCCTTGGTTTATAAAATAAAGATTTTTTTACAAAAAAAAAGTTTAACAATTTTAAACTGCAGTCATTTCAATGTTGTAAAATAATTGTTTTTTTCCATTTAATTCAGTAAACAAAGTTCCTGTTGTAGGACATAGAAATACCAATATATAATTCCTGATTTTAAAGAATTTCAAAACTTTGAAAAGACAGATATTTACATAATTAAATCTAATAATAGATATGACCTAAGTGCCATAAATCTGAGTGTTAAGGAAAGCGCAATTAGTTCTAACTAGGAAGTACAAATGTTTCATTGGGAAGTTGATATCTGATTCAGATATTCAATAACTATTAAAAACCACAACTCCTATTCTGAAGTACATTTTAGCATTTACCAAATATCTTCATAAATATGATCTCTATTGAGCAATTCAACAACCTGTGAAGTAACTAGATGCAATAATTATCTGCCCAGAAGAGGAAAGAGGAAATGGAAGCCCTGACATGTAGGTAAATCTTTTCTGGTCTGCCCATGTGCCAGTGGTACCTGGAATCTCGGTGGAGCTGCAACTCCTACTCTACAGCTCAATGGACTCAACCAAGTCACCTAGTGAGGAGATGATGATGAACAACAGCCATCCCAGGGAATGGAGAGAGCCTGCAACTGCAGGCAGGGTAATCCCATCTATTGTATCCATGGGATATAAGCCCCCTTTTCACTTGGAGGTGGAGTGGACATCACCATCCCAAACTTCTCAGAAATGGGGGAAGAGCTATGGATTAGAGTGGACTCACTGGTATTCTGTTGTAGACATATTGTGATTCAAGCAATGGAAGAAATTATAACAGTGAGGTGGAGCCAGTGGCCACTAGATGCTTTCAGGACCGGGAAGGTAAAAGCGGTTGCAATACAGGGGCTTTTCCAGGACTTGGGAATTATCCCAAGTGACATTGCAGTGACAGATATAGGTCATTTTACATCAGCATATTTCATGCAGAACTGTGTGGGAGAGAGTGTGGTCTACAATGTGAACTATGGTCCATGCTTTGTGACAAAGCCCCAAGATGGGTATATCCATTGCAGGTGATGTGCCACACTAATGAAAGATGTTTATGTAGGATGTTATGGGAGATGTGGGAGGTGGGGAACATGGGAATGGCACATGGGCAGGCCAGCGGCTCCAGTCCCTGGAAGTACACCTACAAACTCCAGCATCACATGTAGGTTTGAATAGAACGGACTGATGGGCTATGTGCAGGGAGGACTTATTTGAGTCCAACTCTGTCACTCCCAGGAGCACAGATTCCAAAGTAGAGCCCACTGATAAGGCATCAATATCTGGAGCTATCTCCCCTTATGTAGAGTTTTCCCCCTATATCCCCCCTTATATAGGCTCTGGGTGTCTCTAGAGCCCTCAGGAACCCCTCTCTGTGGGGTAATATCCACATTGGTGTTCTATGAGAGCCTACTGAGGTTTGCACAAGCGTTACCTTTGGGATGACCTCCTGACTGTCTTTGAAGTCTCTTAGTCACATGAACTCATTTGTCTTACCTTTTCTCCCTTTTGTTTAAGGTCTTTTTCCAGTCATATTGCCAGTTGGCCCTTGGTATTAATTCTCCGTTGCCAGGGTGTCTCATCCCCGGCAGTCATTTGCCATGCTGGGGGGAAGGTAATGCATTCATATGCTGAGTTTGGTTTAGAGAGAGGCCACATTTGAGCAACAAGGAGGCTCTCATGTGGAAACCCTTAGGCACCCCATAAGAGTAGGCTAAGATTCAATTACAAGAGCAAAGACTCGTAATGCTAGTCATCAATGACAAGAACTCATCAGTGGAATCTTCTCCTTTGCCAGACACTGCCCCTTCACTTAGGGGACTGCTTCTGCTCCCTTGGAGAATGTAGCAGAGCTCTCCAGGCTGGGAATTCATATTCCCACATTTATTGAGTGATTGTCTAGCCACTGTGACCATGTCCCACCCATTGATTATTTGAACAATTTTATATATCTTTCATGTATATTCTGGTGAACTTCATCCCATGAAACCCCCATCCCAGACACCCCCCACCTCCCTCTGTTTTTTATTTTTTTAACATGAAAGATCAGGTACTGAGAAGGGTAAAACACAGAAATCACTTTTGCAGAAAAACTATAACTTTATAACAAATAGAAATCTAGGTAAATAGGTGAAATTTTTCTACAAATAATTCCTACAGTGTCTATGTGGCAACTACCAAAACATTTTCAAAGAAGCAAAAAATCTTCAATCAACACATTTAAAGGGAAAAAATCATAAAACTTCAGTGAACATTATTAAAATAGGAAAAGACCAAAACACTGTATTTAGATAAATTTCTGTGCAAATTTAATTAACATTTTCTTACTGAATTATTTTTGAGTTATGGCTTTTCTCAAGAAATAAAAAGTGGGTAAAATAGAAGCATTAAATAAAAGTTTGAACTTCCAGGAAAATGGTGCCAAAGTAGGTAGGCAGAGACTGACCCTCTCAAAAAAATGTAAATAGAAGACAGGAACTTCTCTAAAGGAGCTTTTTTGGATATCTATAGAATGGGAAGGTGATCTCAATTATCTAGGAGCATACTGAAAGATAAAGAAGCCAAAGGAAAACCATGCATTACTCACCCCAGTGGCTGGAAATGGCACATATGCTCCACCCTCTGTGCAAGTAGCCTCAGTGGAACCCCTGGCTCACTGCTGCCAACAGACTGGGAAAAGGAGTTCACTGGGAAGAAGAGGGGTCTGACAAAGGGTGGAGAGTGGTTTCTTTGTCGTGAGTTTGGCCAGCTGAGCCCCCTTTGAATCTCAGAAGGGACCAGACCTTACAGTGAGAAGGGAGGGGACATCTTCTCAGGCAGGCTGTCATGCCCAGCCACCCAGGGAGGGAAGGACTAGATTAGAGAGGAGGCATGGACAGGCCCTAATCAGCAGGACTCTAGCAAACTGTAGAAGTCTAAAATGCCTGGGGGAAAGGGGACAGATAACTTTCTGAAGCCTAATTAACAAAAGCAGACAATTTAGCTAAGTGGATGAATCACCATCTTGCTTATACAAGGCCCCTGGTTCAATTACCAAGTCTCCATAGAGAACTGATCAAGAGAGTGATCCACTGGGTTACCAAGCATGCAGCTGATACTTAAGACAGGTCACATATAGATATTCTTTTCTTTTAGGTTTTCTTGGATCTGTTTTTTTTTTAATGATTCCATTTCCCCCCGTATTTTTTTCACTAAAATCTGGTATATCACCTGCAGAGGGCAGGTTGCAGGTTCATTGATGAACACCTGCAGCCTGAGAAGCTCCTTAGGGGTCTAAGATGAAAGGTTGTTTTTCCTTGTTTTTTTTTTCTTTAGTTTTTGCTGTTTTGTTTCCCCTTTTTTTCTTTTACAAACTTTTTTCTAACTATGTTATTTAACTTCTTTCCTTCATTTTTCAATCTTCTGTTTTCTGTTGCCTTTCTTTCATCCCACCTCTGTTTGGTCTCTAATTTTTTTGTTGTTTTCATTTATCTCTCACTCCTTTTTTCAGTTTCCTTTCTCTTTTACTTTTTATTTTTATTGCTCTTTTCTCTTTACTTTTCCTCTCTTCTCATCATTCTGGCCTTTTAATTCACTATTCCACCTTTCAATTCTTATTCTTGTATACTTCTTATGATTTATTACTCATGTTAATTATTTATTTTCTTAGGTCTCGTATGGCTTCTCTTTTACCATTTCTATTATTAATTTTTTTCCTTTTCTTATCTCTTTCTTTTTCTCTGGCAATAATTTTTTCTCAAGGGTACAAAGACAACAGCAAGGAAAAGAATCAGTGGAATGAAATGTCAAAGTGAAACCTTATCACACACAGAAAAACAACAAAACAAGACCTTAGAGTAGAGAGAGAAGGTAAACAATTGAATAAACCCATCAAGATAAACAGATGCTTAGGCACCAAAAAATATTAAAAGTGATACTAATAAACAGGAAAACATAACCCAGACTAAAGAACTGAAAAACAGGAGGATATGCAGAAGGTGAAAGAACTAATCAGAGATGTCCAAACAAATATCATGAATCAACTTAATGAAGTGAAAGAAGAGATTAAGTATATTAAGAAGACACTGGGATAGCATACTGAAGAAACTGAAAACATACATAAAAAGATAATGGATATGTTGGTGATGAATGGCACAATCCAAGAAATCAAAAATACACTGGAAGCACATAACAGCAGATTTGAACAGGCAGAGGAAATAATCATTGATGTGAAAGACAGTACATCTGAAATCAGACAGATAGAACAGATAGATAAAAAGATAGAAAAAATCCAGCAGGGACTTAAGGACTTGAATGACAACACAAAGTGCACAAACTTATGCATTATAGGCACCCCAGATGGAGAAGAAAAGGGAAAGGGGTCCGAAGGAATGTTGGAGGAAATAATGAATGAAAACTTCCCAACTCTATTGAGGGACATGGATATACATGCCCAGGAAGCAGAGTGCACCCTAAACAGTATAAATCCTAACAGGCCTACCCCGAAACACATACTTGTCAAATTGTCCAATGCTTTGTCAAGACAAAGAGAGAATACTGAAAGCAGCAAGAGAAAAGAGATCCATCACATACAAGGGAATCTTGATAAGATTAAGTGCTGATTTCTCATCTGAAAGCATGGAGGCAAGAAGGCAGTGGTATGACATAGTTATGGTCCTAAAAGAAAAATACTTCCTCAAGAATTCTCTATCCAGCACAGCTGGCATTCAAAAATGAGGAAGAGTTCAAAATATTCACAGATAAACAGAAATTAAGAGAGTTTGTCAACAAGAAACCAGCCCTTCAAGAAATAATAAAGGGTGTTCTGCAGGTTGAAAGGAAGACAGGAGAGAGACAGTTGGAGGAGAATGTAGGAAAGATTATTTGTAAGAATAACTAAACAGATAAAAAGAGAAATAAGAACAACATATGGCATACATTAACCTAATGAAAATATGGCTAATATAAGTAATTCCTTGACAGTAATAACTTTGAATGTTAATGGATTGAACTCTCCTATCAAGAGACACAGATTGGCAGAAATGAACAAGGAAATATGACCCATATTTATGCTGTCTACAAGAAAATCCCCTGAGAAACAAGGACACAAGGAGGCTGAAAGTGAATGGTTGGAAAATAATTTTACATTCAAACAATAACCAAAAAAGGGTGGGAGTAGCTATAGTAATGTTGGACAAAATAGATTTTAAATGGAAAACTATTGTAAGAGACAAAGATGGACACCATATATTAATAAAAGGGATAATTTATCAAGAAGAAAAAACAGTCATAAACATTTATGCACCTAACCAGGGTGCCTCAAAATACGTAAAGAAAATATTGAAGGAAAAAAAAGTGGAGAAATAGATGACTGCAAAATTATATTGGAGGACTTTAATACACCATTATCACCATTAGACATAACAACTCAATAGAGCATCAATAAAGAAATGAAGACCTTGAATAATAGATTAAAGGATCTGGAACTAATAGACATATACAGAATATTACACCCAAATACAGTAGGATATACATTCTTCTCAAACACACATGGATCATTCTCCAGGATAGACCATCTGCTAGGACACAGAACAACTCTCAATGAATTCAGAAAGATTGAAATTATACAAAGAATTTTTTCTGACCACAATGGAATGAAGCTGGAAATCAGTAAGGAGCAGAGGAGCAGATTAGTCAAAAAGATGTGGAATTGAAATTAAACACTCTTAAACAATCAGTGGGACAAGAAGGAAAATGCAAAAGAAATCATTAACTACCTCGAAAAGAATGCAAATGACAACAGAACATATCAAAACCTATTGCATGCAGCCAAAGCTGTACTGAGAGGGAAATTCATAGCCAAAAAGCTGATATTGAAAAAGAAGAAAGTTCTAAAATCAAAGACTTAACTGCACACCTGGAGGTATTAGAAAAAGAACAACAAACTAACCCCAAAGCAAGTAGAAAGAAGGAAATAAAGAATAGAGCATAGCTAAATGAAATTGAAAAGAAGAAAGTACAATATGCAACTGGAAAAAAACCTTGAATAAAAGGGGGAAAAGGTAAATGCAAAGAGTTTATATGGCTGGGAGACTTCAAAGTGAGTCAGGAAGTCATTCCAGAGGTTATGTTTCTGCACATCTCAGCAGGATCTCTTTGACTACCAAAGTAAATACTGCCTTAAATAGTAGGGCTCCTGAGAGCTCTGGAGACATCCAGACACTATCAGCAGGGCTGATGTCTAAGGAGTTTGGTGCACTGCCAGTGGGGGCTACTTTAGTATTTATGCTCCCCAGTGTGACAGAGATGAACTTATTTGTAGTTTACCTACACATGGCTCTTCTTCCCCTTCTATTTGAACCTGTAGTTAGTACTAGCACTGATAAGTGTAAATATTTGGGTTGTCCATGTAGCAGTTGGGCCCTGAATCTCAAATGGATTTGCAATACCTACTCTCCAGTTCATTGGACTCACCCAGGACAAATAAAAAGGAGATGATGATGGACAATGACCATCTCAAAGAACAGAGAGAGTCTGTAACTACAAGCAAGATAATCCAATCCACCTGTCCCATGTGATCTAAGACCCCACTTAATTAGAGACAGAGTGGGCAACACCATCCTAGAAAGAATCCTCAGGATGGACTAGAGCAGACTTACTGTTATTATACTACAGACTTATTGTGATTCTAGCAATGGAAGAACATTTATCATTGATGTGGAGGCAATGTACACTGGAGGCCCTGAGGGGAAGGAGAGAGAAAAATAAATGTAATTTGGGGACATTTTCTGTAGTTGGGAATTGCCCTGAATACATTGCAATGACAGATACAGGCCATTATATATCTTGTAATAACTTACAAAAATGTGTGGAAGCAACTGTAAATGACAATGTAAACTATAATCCAAGCTTAGCAGCAATGCTCCAAAATGTGTTCATCAGTTGTAACTAATGTACCACACTGATGAGAGATGTTGTTATTGTGGGAAAATGAGGGAGAGCTAGGGAGTGGGCATATGGGAATCCCCTATATTTTTTATGGAACATTTATGTAAACTAAGTATTTTCTAAAAATAAAAAATGAAAAGGATATATATAAATCACCAGGAAAAAAAAAACAAACAAAACCAAAAGCTGTTTCTTTGAGATTAATAAAATTGACAAACCCTTAGCTGCACTAACAAAGAAAAAAGAGAGAAGATGCGAATACATAAAATAAGAAATGAGGAAGGGGATATCGCCACTGACCCACAGAAATAAAGAATATCATTAGAGGATTCTATGAAAACATGAATGCCAACAAGAGGGATAATTTAGAGGAAATGGACAAATTTTTAGAAACACATAAGCAGCCTACATTGATGAAAGAAGAAATTGGTGGACTCAGCAGACCAATCACTAGTAACCAGATTGAATTAGTCATCAAAAACCTCCCAACTAAGAAAAGCCCAGGACCAGATGGCTTCACAGCAGAATTCTACTGAACATTCTGGAAAAAACTAATGCCAATCCTGCTTAAAATCTTCCAAAAAATAGAAGTAAAGGGAACATTCTATGATGCCAACATCACCTTAACACCAAAGCCAAAGATGCCACAACAAAGAAAAATTATCGATCAATTCCTCTAATGCCTAGATGCTAAAATCCTAAACAAAATGCTTTCTAATCATATTCAACAACACAGCAAATTAATTATACACAATGACCAAGTGGATTTCATCCCTGATATGCAAGGATGGTTCAACGTAAGAAAATCAGTCAATGTAATACACCACATAAACAGATTGAAAGTAAAAAGAATCACATGTTCATCTCTATAGATGCAGAAAAAAGCAGAGAACAAAATACAACATCCTTTCCTAATAAAAATATTTTAAAAGTAGGACTAGAAAGAAACTTCCTCAACATGATAAAGGGGATAAATGAAAAACCTACAGCTATCATCTTCAATGGTGAAATTCTAAAAGCTTTCCTTCTAAGATCTGGAACAAGACAAGGACCCACTTTCACCACTTTTATTCAACATTGTGTTAGAAGTACTTGCTCAAGAAATTAGACAATAAAAATATATAAAAAGGAAGAATGAAAATTTCACTATTTGCAGATGACATGATCCTTTATGTAGAAAGAAAGCCCTGATAAACCTACAACAAAGATTCTAGAGCTTATAAATGAGTTCAGTAACATGACAAATTATAAGATCAATGTGCAAAAATCAATAGTATTTCTATACACTAGTAATGAGCAATGTGAGGAGGAAATCAAGAAAAAAATTCCGTTTACAATAGCAACTAAAAGAATCAAATATCTAGGAATAAATTTAAATAAAGATGAAAAAGACATGTACACAGAAAACTGCACAACATTTTAAAGGAAATAATGGAGGCCTAAATTAATGTAAGAATATTCCCTGTTCATGGATAGGAAGACAAAACATCATCAAGAGGTCTATCCTACCCAGATTGATTTACAGATTTAATGAAATCTCAATAAAAACTATCACAGCATTTTTTACTGAAATGGAAAAGTTAACTATGAAATTTATTTGGAAGGACAAGAGACCCCGAATAGCCAAAGACATATTGAAAATGAAAAAAGAAAATGGAGGAATCAGACTATGTGACTTAAAAACATACTACAAATCTACAGTGGTCAAAATTGCATGGTATTGGCACAAAGATAGACATACTGAGCAGTGGAACTGAATTGAGAGTTCAGATATACATCCTCATGTATACAGTCATCTGATATTCAACTAGGCCACCAAACCCACCCAACTGGGAGATAATTGTCTCTTCAACAAATGGTGCTTGCCAAATGGAATATCCATATCAAAAAGATTGAGAGAGGAACACCATCTCACACTTTATACAAAAATTAACTCAAGAAGGATCAAAGATCTAAATATAAGAGACAAGACCATAAAGATCTTGGAAGATAATGTAAGGAAGCATCTACAAATTCTTGCATTAGGAAATGGTTTCATGAACTTTATACCCAAAGCTGGAGAAATGAGAGAAAAAAATGATAAATGGGACCTCCTCAAAATTAAAAACTTTTGCACCCCAAAGGAGTTTGTTAAGAAAGTAAAAAGGCAGCATATTCAATGGGAGAAAATATTTGGTAACCATATATTTGATAGGGGTCCTAATATTCAGCATATATAAAGAATTCCTGCACCTCAAAAATAAAAAGGAAAACAATCCTTTCAGAAAATGGGCAAGTGGGCCCTGCTTCGGAGTTTATGCTCCTGAGAATGACAGAGTTGGACTCAGTTTTGGTTTCCCTACACATGGCTCATTTGTTTCTTCTATTTAAACCTATACCTGGTGCTGGAGTTTGTAGGTATACATCCAAGAGACTGAAATCTTTGGCTCTTCATGTGCCAGCTGAGTCTGGATCCTCAGCAGAGTTGCAACACCTACTCTCCAGTTCATTGGACTCACCAAGGAAAATAAAATGGAGGTGATGATTGACAACCACCATACCAAGTCAATGAGAGAGTCTATGACTGCAGGCAAGAGAGCCCCATCCTTCAGCTGTATTGGTTTGAAGCACCCTCTCAATTAGAGGTGGAGTGGATATCACCATCCCAGGATCCTCAGGATTGGGGTATGAGCTATGGACTAAAGTGGATTTACTGGTATTCTACTGTAGACTTATGGTGATTATAACAATGGAAGAAATTACAATATTGATGTGGAGTCAGTGGCCACTGGAGGCTCTGGGAGTAGGGAGAGAGAAAAACAGGTATATTATGAAGGCTTTTTCAGTACTTGGGAAACATCCTGAATGACATTGCAATGACAGATATAGACCATTTTATATTTTCACATAACCTGCAGAATTGTGTGGGAGAGAGTGTAAACTACAATGTGAAGTAGATCCATGCTCAGTGGCAATACCCCAGGCAGTTTTTATCAGTTGCAATGAATGTGCCACACTAATGAAGGATGTTGTTTATGTGGGACGTTGTGGGTGGTGTGGGGAGTGGGCATAGGGGAATCCCTATATTTTTTATGTAACATTTATGTAATCTAAGTATCTTTAAATATATATATATATTAAAAATCAAAGTAAAATAAAAAAATGATTTGAATAGACACTTTTCCAAAGAAGAAATACAAATGATTAAAAAGCATGTGAAAAGATGCTCAACATCACTAGCTATTAGAGAAATGCAAATCAAACCTACAATGATATACAGAGGAAAAACTAAAAAATATCAATAAAATGATGCACGATAAAATCTATATAAAGAAACAGAAATTTAAAAAAGGATCCAACAGGAAAACAGGGATGAAGATCACAACTGAAACAGAACATTAGCTAGAGAATTTCAACTGTAGATTGGAGCTGACAGAAGAAGTTTCATTGAGCTCAAAGACATGACCCCGTAAAAGATCAAGGCTGAGGGGCATGAAAAAATAAGTGTTTAAAATAAAAAACAGAATCTAAAAAATGATCATGCATATCAATATATGTATTATGGGAGTCCCAGAAGGAGGAGAAATGAATAAATGGACAAAAAGGGATATTCCATAAAATAATGGCAGAAAACTTCCAAAATTTAATGATACAAAAGAATATCTTCTTTCAAGATGACTGAAAAACTCCCCACAGAATAAACTCAAAGGGATACATATTAGTCAAGCTGTCAAATGCCAGGAAAAGTAGAAAATTCTGGAAGCTGCAAAAAAAAAAAAAGTGTGTGACTAAAAAAGAGACCCAATAAGATCAAGGCCAATATCTCACCTTGAAAAAAAGTGAGACAGGAAGATAGAGGAACAGAATATTTAAACTCTTTACAGAAAATGATTAACAAACAGGAATTTTATATCTAGTAAGGCTGCCTTTCAAAAATGATGGAGAGATTATGATATTTCCAGATAAACAAAAGCTGAAGATCTTCTTCAATAGACTTGAGAGAGAAAGGAAAGAATACTAGAGAGTGAAATGGGGCCACATAAAGAAATAAAGACCTCTGGTAAAGGTATCCACATGGATAAAAAAAAATAAAATAAAATAAAATAAAATGAGGTATCCACATGGAATTTTAATACCAATACTATTGCTTTACATATATTGTCAAGTAAGGTCATTTTTTTACTTCTTAAATTTTTAAAAATGCAAAAGTATAAAATTAATGAGAAACCTTTAGCTTTTGACATATAATGTCTAAAATATAATTTATATAAAATTCAAAAAAATGTGGGAAACAAAGATGGTAACAAATCAAATATGATTGTAACAGATTGTTCAATCTTCATGCTAAAGATTTAGCATCTTCATGCTAAATTCAAGTCTCATGGTATCCACAATGTAAGTACCTGAAAATTGGCTATAGAAGGAAATTAGAACACACACAGAATGTTACAGTAGAGAAAAAACGATGCGCTCATGAAAGTAGGCATTATGGAAAACTTGAAGGGAAAAAGGGTATAAGACATATGAAGACCCAATACCAAAAGGGAAGAGGAAATTCATTCATTATCAGTAGTTATTTTAAATGTAAATGTTTTAAACTATCCAATCAAATGGTATAGACTGACAAAAGGGATAAAAATTATGATCCAAATATATGCTTTTATCAATAGACACACCATGATTTCCAAGATATAAATAATTTGATAGTGAAAATATGGGAAAAAATAGACCATGAAAATAGTAACTTAAAGAGATATTAAGTAGCTCTCTTAATATCAGAAATAAAAAAACCTTCAGCCAAAAAATCTCATGGAGGAATAAAGAAGTTCACTATATACTGAACAGGCTACCTTTCAACAGGAAGATAATAACAATTATAAATATATATATATGAATGGCATTGTACTAAAATATATGAAGCAAATATTGACAGATTTGAAGAGAGAAACAGACAGTTCTACATTAGTAGTAGGAGACTTCAATATACCACATGGAATAAGGAATAAAGAATATCTGAAGAGAGGATCAATAAGTATATAGATGATTGAATGATACTATACACCAATTAAACCTACTAGATATATATATATATATATAGAACACTGCACCCAATAGTAACAGAATACACAGTTTTCCCTAGTGAACATAAATCATTCTCTATTATATGCCAAATATTAAGTAACATGCAGATTCAATAAATATAAAAATAATGAGACCATACAAAATATCTTCTTGGCCATAATGTAATGAAACAACAAATCAATAACATAGAAAATCGGAAATTCACAACTATGTGGAAATAAAACAACATTCTCTTAAACAACCAATGGGTGAAAGAAGAATGCACAAACACAATTAGAAAATATCTTGAGGTAAATGAAAATGCCACGTACCGAAACTCATGGGATGAAGAAAGGTAGTGCTGAGAGGGGAATTTATAGCTCAAAATGCAAACATCAAAAAGAAATCAGATCCATAATTTAACACTGTTGGATCTACAAAAGAAAATTAAAGCAAACCAAAAGGGAGCAGAGGGAAGGAAATACTGAGTATTAGAATAGAGATAAATAAATTTGAGAATAAAAGAGCCTTCTTAGTATCCTTGGACCATGATATAAGGCATTCTACTTCAGAGGGGATTGTGCAATCTTTAAGCAGCTTGTTAAAAATGAGAAGGGCACTGTTAAAACAAGCTTGCACAAATGCTCAAATGGTACACAATGAATTGCTCAATTGAGTCTTCAGCTCTTTAGCAGAAGACTTCTTGCTATGCCGCAGGCCATGAAAAGACTGAAGATAAAACTTTGACAGCAGCATATCCAATAGGAAGTGCATGTATCTTAAGACTTAAGCTCATATGACATTTTTGATACTATCTTCCTTCCGCAGTGCATATTTTGTTCCGGTGATCTTCATTTTGACAAGAATTATTAGTGAAAAATGACAGAAAATATTTCTTGGTCATGCTTAAAGAGGGAAGGAAGAAATTCGCTCTAAAGCTTAAAGAAACTAGTTTTGACTAACTCAAGATTTTACATTAATTTTTACACAGTACTTGATACTCATACAAAATAATGTGAAAGCATCTAGATTTAATTTTTTCTATACCATTTGTTAAAACTGAAAATTTTGGAAAATGGTTGTCATTGCTCTTCCAGATTACAAATACTTTTATGAAATGGAGCCACTGATTTAAGTTCTGAATCATCTACACAGTAACTATGACATTACTCAAAAACAACGTATTCATCAAGGCAATTTGCACACTCTGCAGTACAATGTTGTATGGAACATTTAAAAGAAAATGTTGCATTATGATGAGAAAGTGAAGAAGCAGTGTAGTCAATGGGAGAAAATATGTGGGAAACACCTATCTGATTAGGACTTAAGATCCAGCATATATAAAGAAATCTTACACCTTGAAAAAAAAAAGACAAACAATCCTTTTTAAAAATGGGAAAGATATTTGAATAGGAAAACTTTCCACAACAAAAATAAAAATGGCTATAAAGCACTTGAAAAGATGTTCAACATCCCTATTTATTAGGGAAATGAAAATCAAAACTACAATGAGCTATCATCGTACACATTTTAGACTGGCTGCTAGTAAAATAAACATGAAATTACAAGTGTTAGAGAGGATGTTAAGAAAGAGAAACACTAATCCACTCCTGGTGGGAATGCAGAATTATGCAGCCACTGTGGAGGATGGTTTGGTGGTTCCTCAGGAAGGTAAGTATAGAATTGCCATATGATCTGGCAATCCCACTGCTAAGCATATACTCAGAAGAGTCTAAAAGCAGGGACATGAATAGATACATGCACACTGATTTTGGTTAAGGCATTATTCACAATTCGCAAAAGCTGGAAGCAACCCGAGTGTCCATCAATGGATGAATGGATAAAAAATATGTGGTATATACATACAATGTAGAATTACCCAGCTGTAAGAAAGAATGAAGTATTGACACAAGCAATAACATGGATAAATCTCAAAGACCTTATAGTGAGTGAAGTAAGTCAATCACTAAAGTACAAATATTGTAAGGTCTCACTGATATGGACTAAGGGAATTGAGCAGATTCACAGAGGTTGAATCTGGAATATAGGTTACCAGGAGAGAGAAATGGAGTAGAGTGGTGAGAGATGCTCAATCTGGAGAGAATCTATGATAAAGTGAAGGGGGAGGTTTGGCAGTGGACTGGGGTGATGGTGGTGCATTGATGTGAATGAGGTCAAGGATTCTGTAGAGTAAGTGTGAATGGGGTGGGGGTTGGGTTGAGCTATCTATAGAGCTGGGGGTAGGGATTGAGGAAGGAACAAGTGAACTCTGGTGAGGTAGAGGAGTATGGTTGGGAATAAAATTGGAGGAGTGTTCTTTTGTCAACTAGGAGGAGGGACACTAGTGCATGGTGTCAGTTGTGAGGAGATATGTGTGGAAGGGTGCACCTGGGGCACACCTCTATGGAATATGAATATGTTCTTGTGCTCATAGAGTGGAGACCCACAGAATAACAAACACAGTATGAAATTCCCATCTTCAGGAATCCTGCTACATTCTCAAATAGAGGGGTAAGAATCTCTTGAGTCGGTAAGCAGTGCCTACTAAAAAGAAAACAGAGCAATACACCAAACTCTTGATATTAATGTTTGTGCTTATGAACCTTATTCTTGTAAAAATTGAAACAGCTGAATGTTATCTATAGCCTAAAATTTACCTCCTGTAAACCTTTCTTTTTACTGACATGTAGCCTCCTACTAAAGCCAAACTCAGCAAATAACTCACTATCTAGCTCCCATTGTGACACATGAT
>JAQZBX010037379.1:0-23811 GCA_029593785.1 Cabassous unicinctus | reverse complement strand
AAAAAAAAAGAAGAAAAGAAAAAAGAAAAATTGGCAGTATCTGAGTGCTATTGAAAACCTCAGCTGCCTGTTGGCTTTTCCTGTTTTGTTCTACTTTCTTCTTTACCCCCTTCTCTTTACCACCCTCCCCCTTCCTCTTCCTGGAGCCTGAGAACTGTCTACATGGTGAAAGCTTTCAATACTTCTCACCCGAGTCATTTAACCATGGGTTTTAACCTCTGGTTTGTAGCAGCTTGGTGCACCATTAAATTGGTAGTCTTGTCGCAGCACAAAAGGAGTTGGAGAGCTGTGAAGTTTAAAATAATTGTTTTAGAAGGCATGATTGCATACAGTACCCACTAGTGCAGTCATAGTTAAGAGAACATTAATCTGTTTTTCCCCTGCAATCAAATGCTTTGTAGAACTTTGTAACATGGCATATTCTGGTACCCAAGCCCAGCACCAGATAAGAACTTTCTATACGAGAAGTTGTAAAATGTTCCTAACACGGTAAAATGATCTGGAAAATATACATTCAAATATTTAAGGAAACAGGGCTTTAAACTGGATTTGAGTGTCTACTTTGCCTTCAGCTAACTATCTGAGACTCCTTTCAAAGGAAAATGCTTCAATCTATGCCTGGACTTTTGCTGAAGGACAATTACAAGAAGTAAATAATCATGATTATGGTAGGCAGCTTCCAAGATGGCCCCAGTATCCGGCCTCTTGGAATTCATGCTCTTGTGCAATACCATCTTCTTTGGTGTAGGCTGGGCTTAATGAAGCTCTTCAAATGAATCCCTACAAGAAAAGTGAAGAGATGTAACATCTGAGATTACTGAAACTGTGGCTTCTGTCTTGGGCACTCTCTTTTGTGAAGGAGAAGCCTACATGGCTAAAGCAACTGAGAGTGTAACTGGGGATAACATATAGTGGGATCTGAGGCCCTCATTCCAACTGCCTTTGATGAACTGAATCCTGCCAACAAATATGTGCATGAGCTTGGAAACAGATCCACCCGGCAGAGCCTTGAGACAACTACAGCTGGCAAGACACTGTGATTGCAGCCTTCTGACACACCAGGGAACTTAGCTAAGCCACACCCAGTTTCTTGACCCACAGCAAGAATAATATAATATTATTATATTATTGTAATAATGTGATATAATCCATATTCTTTTAAGCTGCTAAGTTCTCAGGTAATTTTTAGTGCCTCAATAGATAACTAATACAATAATGGTAATAATAAAAATTGTCATTATGGTTTCCATGGTGTTATATAGCTTAATTTTCTTTTTTGCAAATGTTACCTCATTTCATCTTCACAACAGACATATAAGGTAAGTAGTATCATTTCCACTTTTTTTTCCCTTTTATATATATACCAGGCTCAGCAGGTTGCCACTCTACATCCAGGTCATAAGAGGCAGAACTGGTGTTAGAACCTGGATTGATAACTCTGAACTTTATGTTCCTCCCAAAGGAAAGTGCTTTGTAAACTGTAAACTTTATTATAAGTGAAAGCTAAAAATGCCAAAGGTTGCAAACATTAGAAATTCTACCAACAGAGCTTCTTGTTTAGAATGTAATACTTTCAAATCTTTCATAATGCAAATTTCTTGGGGAGAAACTGTAATTTTAATTCCATCAAACCCTGGTATATTGGTGTTAAGGAAAGAGCTCATTTGAAGGGGAGAAGAAGTAGAGAAAGAATAACAGAAGTGATAGCTTGTGAAATCAGGCTGAAGGGGAAACAAAGATCCCAAAATGTGAGGAACCCTATGACATATCTCACCTGTAAGTTACAGGCAGGTAAATTTTCCAAACATTTCTAATATTGAATCTGTTTAAATTATACCATAAATAACAATATAAATTAATAAATAACTAGAATATACTGGTATAGTATATTCCATATAGTATTGTTAACACACACACACATTCATAGAATATGCAGGATACAGTAGATACTAAAAATATGTTTTTTGAAATTGTACCTGAAATGTTTATTTCCAAGGGATATATAATTGTAATGAACCATAGGAATGCATTGGACTATTTTGCTTTATTCAAAATGGCTCATGTTGCTCAAAATAATGTATTAGGGAGATGTAGATCTAATAATCACCATGGAAACCAAATATAAATCTCTATTTTGTATAGCCTCTCCATGTATTATTTTAAAAGCATTTAATCTTTATAACCCACAGAGAGTTGTTAGTTTGGATTTTTGTTTTCTAGTCACTCTTAAATTAGAATTTAAGAAGGGATGTCCTTTCTTTAGTGATGGAGGTTGGAATCTATCGGATTCCTATTGCTGCTGTAATAAATTACCACAAATTTAGATCCAGGAAAGCCACAGACACGGTAGCCATCTCCCAACCCTCACCTAACCTCTCCCCTCCTTTTCTATTGTGTTCAAATGTTTTAATATGTTTCCATTCCACAGCCAATGGGAGATGTTAGGGCTAATGAAAAAGCCTGACCATACCCTGATGCTGGAAACTAGGAGCAAGCTGCCCCCGTTGTTTATCAGGGTGGGAACTCTCAGGGGCAAGGCCTCCTCTTCATGGGGTGCATAAACATCCTGCCTTTGGTCAGCAGATTTTTCTCTCCTCTCCCACAGGAACTGGGGCATGCAGAGCTGCCGTCCATGGACTAGAACAATTGGCCTCCCCTGGAGACGGGCCATGATGGGATCTCTTCCACTGCTCTTTTGGACCCTTTGTTCTGTGTAAGTAATAAAGCAATCATTTGCTGAAACTTTCTGTTCTGCCTGAGCCTGTGTTCCCAAGACACACCATATAGCAATTCACTCTGCACTTAGCAGTTTAAAACAATGAAAGTTTGTTATTTTACTCTTCATGCAGTCAGAAGTCCAAAATGAGTTGGCAGGGTTACATTCTTTCTGCAGGCTCTAGAGACACATCTGTGCCCTTTCCTTTCCCATCTTCTAGAAGTCACCTACATTCCTTGGCTCTTAACTGATCCCTCAATCTTCAAATCCAGTATTGTAGGATCTTCAAATCTATGTCTCTTTAATCTCTGCTTCCATCATCACAACTCCTACTTGGATTCTGATCCCCCTGCCTTTCTCTTATAAGAACACTTGTGATTACCTTGGGGCCACTCAGATACTTCAGGATAATATTCTCATTTCAAGATCCTTAAGTTAATCATATTTGCAAAGTTTTTTCATGTAAAATAGCATGTACACAGGTTATTCACGGAGCATATACACAGAGATTAATATGTGGTCACCTTTGGGATCTTTTATTCAACCTTCCACAGAACACGTAATGATTTTGAGGGAGAGCTAAGGAAGCGAGCTCCAGTAGAAAAGCTTCCAAGGTAAGAATCCACAAGTTTATTTAGATCAGAAAGAAAACAGATGACAGTATTTTTGGTCTGAATTTTCATTCATTATAAAGGCAGGGGACTTACTGATGCACTGGTCCAGACATGCCTGAATGTCTCACCCGCAAATCTAGTGTCATATACTCACATATTCAACTTCACATACTGTCATCTTCTGTTCAAAGAAAGTAATACAATGAGTATGAAGTCATTATTCTTGTCTACAATATGTCAGGCACTATGCTAGGTATTCAGCATCTGAGGCTGGAGACATTTTCTGTTAAAGAAATTCAAATGCCCTGATAGTCCTCAAAAATCTTTGCTACCTTTGTCTTGCTTTGCTCTGACTTTAAACAATAGCTTGAAAGAGAAAGGATACTTAAGAAGATACGATTGAGTTGCCTTTAGAAATACAGAGTGGAAAACAAAGGAAGGGTTAACCTTTTCAAGTTAGGAAACTGAGTTCCTTGATGGGGAAATTTTTTCGCTGCTAGTAGAAGAAACCAGCTTAGAACCCCACATTTCTGACTTCAGTTTTTCCACCTTATAGCTTTGGCTAGACATAGCTCAGGGTGAAATAACAACAAAAGCCTACAAGTAAGCTCTGATTTACTTTTCCTATAGAAATAATGATCTAATAGAGTAAGAGATTACCTAGAGAATTCAGAATTTATCGACAAATGAACTGTTCTAATAAAAGTGATAGTAAGCTCTTAAGAAAGAAAGAAACAAAGAAAGAAAGGGGAAAAAAAAAACACTTTAAAGCTGATGCTTCCCCAGAATGATCTCATTATTATCAGTAAAAATTTAACACCTGCCAAAAATGATATGGCATTAACGATTCAAAGAAGGGAAAAATGACTAAAAAGTCCTTTGTTACACTCATTCTGATGTTTTATGGTTAAAAAGAGAAAAGTAAGAAAATCTAAGGGGTTTTCAAGCTCTGCCATTTACCTATGTGTTTTGTTACCTTAAGCAAGTTAATTTATATCTTGGAGGCTCTTTTTTTTTTAACCCATGCCAAAATTTATAATTTCACTAGGAAAGGCAGGTGACTCACAGGTTAGTTCCTTAAGTGCTTTGGCCAGGGCTTGCATGCTGTTTTAAAACAACATGAAAAGCACCCTCTCTGCTTTATTTTACATTTAAATCCGAGAATAATGTGAATTTGATTATAGAATATTCTCAAAGAGCAAAAAAGAATCACTCTCTTGTATTTGAAATTAATGAATTGTACAGTGATTTAATCAAAGACCTGTTGAATTCCAATGAAGTGACTGCCAAGTGCTATGGGAGTTACAAAGAGGTGTCTTAAGTGGTTCTGACTTGAAAACATAACAACATATAAAAACGTCGTAAATGTTATCAGAAAGCGTACACTGTTTAAGAGAAGACCATGAATGTTAGTCAGTAGCCTCGGCCTTCTTATGGTTTCTACAACGTGCCTTACTCTTTCCTTTAATTTTTTTCTTGGTCATCTACTATTTAACAGAAGCTACTTTCCATTAATTCTAAATATCAGCTTATTTAACTTCTTAGTCCTAGTGGAATTTTTTGTTTTACTTGCAGCACTTACTGTATGACAGAATTTTTGTAATTATTCTATGAATATTAACTCATTTGATTTCTTATTTTTCATTAACATGGTTTTTCACTCTGTGCTTATCTGCCTCTTTCCCCTCACTGCAACCACCAATAAGTGTTGAAAAACAGAGGCTGTCTACATTAAGTGAGTTAGGACCTATGAGGGGTTACACAGTGTCTGTCGAGAAAGAAAAAAGTAATATGTTTAATCATCTAATCATTCTCAATCATCTGTAAGACCTGGGATGTGGTGACCATATATTTTCTAAAACACTCTTTCTTCAGCATCTAGCATGGTAACTATGGCATGGTATCTAGTAGTTAAATAAATATGTGTTTTATAAATAAGTGATGAACTCAATGGCATTTTAAAAAAAGATTTATTTATTTTTCTTTGTTTATCTCCCCCCTCCCCACCTCCACCGCCACCCCGCCACCCCCTGATGGTTCTCTCATCTGTCTGCTGATTGTTTGCTTGCTTCTCCAGGAGGCACCGGCAACCAAACCTGGGACCTCCCACATGAGAGGGGAGTGCCCAACAGCCTGAGCCACATCTGCTCCCCGCAGGCTATGGCATCTACTGGTTTGTGACATCTGCTGGTTGTGGTGGACCTCCCATGTGGTAGGCAGGTGCCCAAGGGGATGAGCCACATCAATGGCGTTTTTAATATGCTTATGTTCAAGTAAATGATACTTATTATCATTTCTATCCAACATTATACCATGGCTTTATCAAGAACACCTCCCTTGAATATCTCCTCTTAGAGTCCTACATAAGAAGTTTTCATACATTGCCTATATATAGTAATGTGTGTGTGTGTATATATATATATAGTATATGCAGTAAGCTACATATAGTATATATAGCATATATAGGGTATATAGTATATAACATAAACATAGCATATATGTATTTATATATATATATATACACACACACAAAACATCATTACTAGCAAGTTAACTCGGACATGCTGATGACCTCATTTATTTGAGCCTGCTGACAGCATCCTCATTATTGTATTCCTGTGTTATCTAAAGTGTGCTCTGACATATTTCTAACACTTCTATGTCCTGCGGTTACCTGAATTATGTGGCTATCTGTCACCTTCTTATCTATAATTTTATAATTTCTGAATCATTTCTTGACTCTAAGATATTAAGGACTCAGTCGTTTCCTTTTTAAAAATACCACATTCTGTTACTTTATATCACTGCTTCTACATCTTAAATTTCTCTCACTTGAAAATGTAAAAGATATGAGAAGAAAGAATGTGACATAGAATAAATATAAATTTTAGCATTAAATACTATAAGCTTGTTATATCGTGATCTATTGGGAAAAAACTCACGTACATCAGACAAACAGTTTATGCTTTATAAAATGTAAATTACAGATATTGTTTAATGTCTTGGTTATCCTTTTAAGTTGTTTAACATTGATATTCATATAACAAGTGGTCACTAAATATTTTTTGAATGGGTTGAATATCATAAACATGGGTTTTTAGGCAAGAGGTACTTGAAATATGGTTGAAATATGGACTCATAGTCTACCACACTGCAGTGAACACTGTGATATTCTGCCTAGATACCCCTTTAGGAAGTAAGTACTTATTCACCAATTTTCAGGGTGTGCTACTGCCAGCAGACAGTTGTCAGCTTTCCACCTTCTTTGGGTATTGCTTCAGCTGAAAAAGCCACCTCAGCAAATATTACAACTCTTCCAGAGCGATGACTTTTCAACATGGCAATACAAAAGCCTGGTCCCTTGGCTAAACTTGGGACAACTTTGAAGGGCCATTCCAATTTAATAGTTCCTCATGAAGATGGATGAGGCTTCTGTTGAATCTGAATCACAATGCAACTTCTACTTCTGGCCAATCTTGCTTTCTTCCCTTCTGTTTTACAGGTGGTGACTTCAAGAAGGTTCCTTAATAAATTTCTGGCAAACTTATCTTCATATCAGAGTTTGCTTTCTCGGGAATTCAAACTTTGGTAGTTGGTATCAGGAATATTTTGAGAAAGCCAAAAGTAGGATGGGGTTTTGGAGTTGTATTGTTTTCTGTTCAGCTGGCAATAAGGAACTCATCACTGGCTTGAAGATGGAGCACAGATAGTCCCTAGCAAAAAGGAGCAGGGCAATTGTCAAAACTTTCACCAGTACTGAACTGGGATATTATTCTGATTTAAGCAAATGCATTAGATCCTTCCAGGAATGAGGCATGTGAAAAATATGGGGGAACTAGTAACTGTAAGAATAGTGGAATTGAGTGGCTATTGCTAATCTTGAATGCTTTACAAAAATACAGCAAATATGGGAGAGTAATTGATCAGCAATTCAATGCTAAGTTTCATCCACTGTTTGGAAAGACAAATAGCCTGAGTTTAGAATATAATTTCAGAAGGCTAATGTTTAGAAAGTCAGGGACAAGGAAGCTTTGTGTAGAAACCTGTGGACAAACAAAAGGGAGTGGGCATAAAGTGTGAAGATCTTCAAATTATCTATTCACACCTAGAAAAGAACATCTAACATAGAAAAGGCACAAAACAACTAGGTAGATTAAATGACTTGACCAGTTGATGCCAGTTAGCCTCTTCCATAAGCCACTCAAGTGCTGACACAAAGGGTAAATGAGTGGAATAGCCACAGTGCTAGGTTTGGAGACCATGCATGATCCAAAGGCATGTGTTGCCACTATCCAAGTCTGATCTACCTTTTTCTACTGCCCAATGTCCAACCTGCTGATGACAGAGACAAATGCATATTTCTTTATATGGCATGATCCCTCAAGGATGCTAACTAGCTATTGGTGGCTAGTTTATATTGGGATATTTTTAGACTTTTAGGTATGAGTTTGTATTGTCTGCTAGTAGGGCCTCTGCCAGGATGACTGCCTGAGGGCTTATAGAGGGTTTGATCCACCAGTATGGGATCCTACCTAATATCACTTTGTTCTAAGGGACCACTTCATAGCAAATGTGGTATAGGAATGGAACTTCGTCATGAGTTCCAAAGGTCATATGACATACAATACTCCAAGAAGCTTCCAGACTGATAGAGTGAAGGAATATCATTTAAAGTACATGTGAGGCACTAGCTTGGGGATAATACCTTGGGAAGATGAAGAGCCACCCTCCAGGATGTAGTGTATACTTCAAAGCATAAGAATGGCCAATATGGGGATTTATTCTTATCATCCTTGCAACTTTGGGCTCTGGATTTAAAGTTCCTGGCTTACATCGGGGAATACAACAATTGTCCTATTAAAACAAACTACAGGTGCCAATTTGGTACTTCAGGTTTCATGGAAAGGGACTAGTATTCAAGAAGCAAAGCCACTATCTTGACAGAGGTAACCAACCCTATTTATCAGAAGGCAGCAGGGATGCTGTTACAGAATAGGGGCAGACAGAATGAATTTGACACACAGATATTTCACTTAGATACCTCTTTGGACCCTCTTGCCCAATTTTAATAGTAAATGGGTAAGTCCAATAATCCCTACCAAAGGGTATAATGAACATGAGCTCAGACCCTTCAGGGATAAAGATCCTGGTCCTGCCACCAGGTAACTCACCTAGACCAGAAGAAGTACTAGCTGAGGGTGGAGGAATCCAGGATAGCTATGAGAGGAGGGAGAAAAAGAGTATTAGTTACAGACCTGACATCACCTTTTGAGGAGGGACTGAAGTTTAATCCCACTAAGCTTTCTCTTCTCAACATTTCCTAGGAATCTCAGAGCACCTGCTCCTAGAACCTTATACAAAGAAGTAAATGTAATCAATGGAAGACATGGTTAGGGTAAATGACGAACACTGGGATGTGTTATGAGGTCTTTCAAGAATGAAGTAGCTGCTGGGAATGCTGTCAGACCCCTCACCTCCCAGCCCTCTTTGGTAAATCCCTAACCAAGAATTGATCAATGTGAAGTGTAAATGCCACACCCTCTTGCCTCAACTTGAGTCAAATCTAAAGGAGTCATCCCAGCATCAAATCTTTTCATATGATTGACCAAAGTCTTTGTTGGAACCGCAACACAACCTTTCTCCTCTTCCATAACTGGTGACCTCCAAGATCCCAAGAGAACTCTTCTATACACCTCCAGCATGCTAATCTCCATTTCAGATTTGCAATGTGAAACTTAATCTGAACCATCCTCTCTACATTTTACAAAATTACTAACAACAACCCTTCCCTCCTCCAAAACAGGCCATGTTCTTAATGACTCAGCGGCTTCAAACTCCATCAACTTTGAATTTGAATGTCTGCATCTGCTTTTCTTTTTGGAGACACTTCTACTCTGCTGATTGTATTATTTGTGACAGAGACGGTATATCCACAAAGGCAAAAATATTTACTATTTGGTACTTTACAGGAAAAATGTGCCAATTCCTGATTTAAATAATGGCTTCTCTATAGTCTACCAATATTTCCACAGATGGAAGTTTGCAGTCCAGTATTCTCTTTTTGTTTTATTATGTTCTACTATGAATATTTATGTTTCTGATTCTGTATTTGAAATAAAAAGATACACACTTCCCTTTTCCAAATACGTAAAAACAGAGATTTATTCTATTATTAATTGTGCTTTTGAATAATAATAACATTTTTAAGCAAAAAAAGAAAATGCTATCTGTCTGACTTTCTGTCTGTCTCAATCCTCCACCTAGTGAGATATACTAACAGAGGGATACATAGGAAAGAAAAATAATGAAATAACCAGTGTGATTGCTTCTGAGAACCATTAGCATAAACCATCAGAAGCTTGAATTTCTGTTTGTTAAACTGTTTTAGACAAGATAATTACATTAAAGTACTTGGCATTTCTAAGTTATTGCCTAATGTCATGAGTCTTAGATGATTTAGTCTGGTTATGCTCCTGATAGCAGAATCAATGGAGATGTGATGAAATTAAAGGGAAAGATTTTCAAAGAAATATGTGGGAGGTCTGGGTGGAACTTCCTTTTGTGCCTGACTGTGGGAAGACTTTGCTGTATATTACCAAAGAAAACAGCATGGGCAAAGTTTTAATGTCGCTCTTCTGGCTCTAAAAGTCAGAGAATTATTTAAAACACTTTAAAACCTGAAATTTATTCTCAGGATACATGTGGTCCAGAACTGAAACAGAAAATGGAAATCAATTGTGAATTGAGGAAACTCTGTTCTCTCATTTTCTTATGACATCTCTTTCTTTCACTTGCTCTTTCTTTCTCTTGAGAGCAGTTGGAATTTCCTTTATTTTTTGGGTATCTTTTTTACTACTTTATGGTTTCTGCTTACTCATGGTTTCTGTTTCCTCATGGTTGTGCCTTGCCAACCCACATGTCCCCAGTAGATCTACAAAAGGCTTTTCTCCATCCACCATTTCCATTTTTGGTCCAGCTTTTAATGGTCTATGTTTTTCCCATGTTTCTCATGTAAGGTCTCACTGAGATTTTGATTGAGCCAGCTAATTCAGATGAATTAGAGCACCTCAGAAGGTGTTGGTCAGTTTAAGTGGTTTTTCTCATCCTGAATTATGCAACTGCTGAGTTTGTGGGTATGTAGTCATATGGCCTTCACATACTTTCCTTGAATTTAAGACTGTGGAGAGGAAACCTATAAATATGGCAGACCTAGTAATTAACCCATTTAGGCTAGTCAGATATTCATATTAATCAGTACCTTATCTCAGGTTCTCCTAAAAGTAGAGCCTGAAACAAAAACTTGTATGCATTTAGCTTTTTGGTGGAATGGCATATGTGTAGTGGGAGTGCAGAACAAGGGATAGGGTGACACAGAGAAGAAGCAAAATTCCATGTAAATATGTGTTATGCTGTTGACTTTTGCTATGGGTGATTGGGTGATGCATCACAAGGATTCTTCTGAGTTGCTTTATGAAATAGTTTACTGCAGACTATAAATAGGAACAAAGGAAAGAAGGAATTTTTCATTATCTTTCCCTGATTGTGGGTGATCTTGTGAATATTAGCTTTCCACATGTTTAGGCTGTACATATAAGAGTACAGATTAGGTCCTACAGGTGTCCTTTATTGCAGGTTCAGAAAAGTCCCAGTTTAGGAAGTAAGAGGATCTGGCACAAGAAAAGGTGAAGTGCTATATAATTGCATATGTTTAAAACTGCTCAAATGAGAATGTGGCCAAGATGGTTTTGCAAAGGTGCACAGGGCATGTCCACATCAATTGTTTAATATGTCCCATTGATGTCAACCCTTGAATATCTTTTTATCTTATCCCTTCTCACTATCCTCACTGCTACTAGTTAGTTAGCCTTCATGAATTCTTGCTGAGAATGCTGTAAACTATGTTCTGACTTTGCCAATTCCCATCTATTCATTCCAGAATAGTTAACAACTTATCATGCCATTATTATTAATTTCAATGTCATGTTGCTGATAATTCTTAAGCATATCTCTATTCTCTTCAGAACACAAAATTTACACCTTTGCAAGTCATAAAATAGACTCAGTGATGTTGTCTTTGCCTGCCTCTTGCTCTCAGTGCCTGCTGTGCTTCCAGGAATCTCCTAATTTTGTTTCAAAACATAGCCAAGTGACACTTATACTGCAAAATCAGACCCAGCATCTGTTATCCTCAAGGTCCCAGTACCACTGGGTACATTAGGACAAAATTATCTGTCTTCCCATTACACTACAAGTTCCTTATGACTAAGGGCCATATCTTATTTTTATATGTACCTGCAGGTCCTGGCATAATGTGTGTTGAAGAGTAGGTGGCAATAATTGTTTTGAATGAATAAGTTAAAGACAATTAAATAGAATAATTGTCCTTTTATGCCATGCATTTTTGGATGTGATGCCTTATTTTCCATACCTTTATAATTTATGTACAACTGATCTATATGGATTTAGGTGGGTATGACTACTGTCCTTTTGCTTCAGGTGTACAAAAGTTTGTTAGCATCGAATGTAATCATCTTTACCTTCACATCAAGTAAATAAGCATTCAAACCACTTTTGTTTCTTGGAGGTGTAGAATTTTTGCTGAGCTAGTTGGGTTGCATTTTATATACTCAAATTTTTAAAAAAGGCCATTTGAGCAAGTGTTAATTTTTACTTGGATCCAAAGTCCTACCAAGTTAAATGTGCTAAAGGGAAATGCATTTATATAGTATCATGTATTCAGTAACAGCTAAACGTGATGATATGGAAAATATTTCCAGAAATAGTACTATGTTAATGAATAATAATCTCTGTCATGTATAAGTGTGAACACTAGAAATATGAGAAACATATAATAGATTATGATCACTCTGAGTAAGCAAATGCTTGGCAGAATACATTTGAGTTCACCTTCATATATACAAGCTCCTTCTAATTGAAACATATTTTTTTCCCTAGGGCAGGGCTGCTTCAACATTTAGTGAGCTCTACATCACTGACTAAATTTGTTCAAGGAATATGTTTTGGTGGATGCAGACAGACCTTACATATCTAGTCTGGAATCCCACCTGCATGAATTTGGGCAAATAACCTGGCTTCTAAAAATCTGTTTCTTTCTCTGAAAAATAGCAATAACATCTTTCTGGAATGATATTTATAAGAATCAGAGATAATGTATATAAAAGTACCTGGAACATCAAAGTGCTCAATAATAATATGAATAACAATATGTTTTCAAGCAGTTATATTTATTTGTTCTTATTTCAAATTAGTTTTTGTTTTAATAGTGATACAACAGATAATGGAGATGCTATTTGTTGGAAATATTTATAAGAAAATTCAAAATTTGGATGCTTGATTGGACCAGACCAGAGTTCCTAGTTCCATTTAAGCATCTAAATTTCCTTGTGGAGAACCACAGGTCAATGTGAAATTTGGAAGGGGAAGAGGAAGTTATGAAATCAGAGTTGAAGGAGAAAAGAACTATATCAATGTTCATAGAACCTGGGGTAAACTTTTGTTCTATCTTTAAGGTCCTGTGAGTCTGTGATACTAACTTATTTAGGAAATTCAGGGGTTATCTTTCTACTATCTCTACAAAGGAATTATAATTTCTTTTCACTTGGGTCAGGTCTAGAATTAAACAAAATTATGGGATCTGTCCAACCAATCAAATAAAGGTTTTAGATTTCAGTTAGACAGATGGTTTAGGATATAATTGCATCTAAAAGATTATTTATGTTAATTTATGCATTAGTCTTTTCCAAGGGTACACTCAAAATATCAGAGTATTATACACAAGTTAAAATTAGATTTAGGAAAGTAAAGGCAGGGGCAAATAAGATAAAGAAAAGGAAACTCATGAATATTCATGACTGAAATTTATGTCTTAAGCCTTAAGCCTGGGTCTGAGAAAAAGCTTTTTTTGGGGGTGGGGGTAAGAACTGAGCAGATAAGATGTGATTCTATATTGCCTAAGAAGGGGGATGGTATTTTGATCATTTTAAAGGGTTGATTGATTATCACCCAATTGATTAACTGAATTATATTGTTTTATCCAGACAGACAAGCATGGCCAGAGAGCAGTTTAGACAATTATCAAAGCCAAGTTACATATCTTAGCTTTGGTGTGCTTAGAACAGATTCCAAGATGAATGCTTGGAAATGTCACTCATTTTTGAGATGTTCTAGAACAGTAACACTTCTTGAGATTTTCTTTTCAGTTTTCAGTCATGTTAGGGATGCCTCACATAGTAGTTTCATAAATACTTTGACCATTAAATACTACTCAACACTAGATGTAAATTTTAGGAATTTTCCCAGAACACTGATTCTATTTAAAAATTTTCCCCCAAGAAAAGTACATGCAAATAGCTCATTTTCTTTGAAAAAAAATCAGCTTGAGGCACAGTGAGATAAACTAATAAGCACTCAAATCTCTTATATTATTGATCTGATTTTTTTCAATAATTACATCTTATCTTCAAAGGTACAAAAGACAACATATGGAGTGTTCAAAATCGATAACACTAAGGATATGAAAGCAAATAGTTTGAGCTAACTTTTGTATTTTTTATGAGAGGGGTGAAAACTTTATTAAAGGGTAGCACTGATGGGAATGGGATATTAACATCACCATTCTTAGGCAGACATTTCAATATAGCAGGTAGGATATATCACATCTTATTCATAAGAGTTCCTAATATACACATACATATATATCCATGCGCACTCACACACTCAAACACACACACAAACACACACATTACCTTTTCTCCCTAAATGGTTAGATAGCTTTCCTGTTATATAGAATTAATATAGACTATACTAATTAGAATCATATCTTTGGTACTTTTCTAACTTTTCTTAAACTTGGTTACTCTGAAAATGAGGAGCTCATATCATCCTGCATTTGGCTTCTAAAATTGATGATTAAGAATCAATCATAGACAGGATAAGATCTCTTGAATGTGTTTCTAAAGCTGAATAGATGTACTGAAACTACAGAAATCAAATATAATAACCTAAATAGATAGAAAAAATGAACTGGATATGTCATTTGAACAGTGAATTGTTAAGACACATCTTTTGACTTTGGTTTAGACCTAATGCATTGGCTCAAGATCAAGGTCACAGATGGCTAGACTCTTTCAGAAAACAAAACAAAAATTGGACTAAGAGGTTAGATAAATTTGCTGAAACAAAAACATGTGTCTTCCAAAAGAATAAAGATTGAAGAGGAAAAAAAAAAAAGGCAATGGGATGGAAATAGCACAATGGCCACACATTGTATTTTTGGGAAATGAAGCATATGAAATGATGCTAAGGTGCTAATATAGTGGAGAGGTATAGGATTCTATATAAAAGATGAATGTAGGGGCCCATTAAGGGTGTTATATACAATCAGTGCATTCAAATATTCACTCAACAAATATTTATTTTACAAACTGTTCTGTTTCTGTTTCAGTCTCTATCTAGGGGCTATTGATACAGTAGTGAACAATACAAATTTATATCTCACCCTCAAGGGTTGCACATTTTAATAGTAAAGATAGGAAAAAATTTAACATTGGCAAGCAAAGCAATTCATTGTAAATGTGGCTAAGTATTGGAAAGAAGAAAAAGACATGAGATGGAAAATAATGACAACAAGATCTAGGTTAGATGGTTGGGAATAGCATCTCTGGAAAGAAAGCATGCACAATTCTCACTGACCAATATGGAAAAGCCAGCCATTCAAACAGTGGGGAGAAAAATGTTCCAAGGAAAAGGATTAGAAGTGCAAAGTCCCTGAGGCAGTGAAGAGTTTAGTCTGCATAGTAGCTATAGTAAGTGCCCTGCCCAGACCTCATTTACATCGTATATAAATGACATGAAGCTAGGCTTCTTTCAAGATCACATTATTGCTTAGCATTTGTATTAGTCAGCCAAAGGGATGCTGATACAAAACACCAGAAATGGCTTAGTTTTTATAAAGGGTATTTATTTGGGGTAGTAGGTTACAGTTACCAGGCCATAAGGCATAAGTTACTTCCCTCACCAAACTCTGTGAGGGTTCTGGCTTCCTGGGTTCCTATCTTCCCTGGGCTCTGTTTCTCTCCAGGATTAGCTCCTCTGTTTTCTCCACAAGGTCAACTATAGACTATGAGACTCTCTAGCGTTTGCCTCTCTCCACAAGGCCAGCTGTGAACTGTCAGGCAAAAGGCTTGTCTCTTTTCCCAGGGCCTTCTCTCCTTGCTCATGACCAAGCTCCTCTGTGTGCTCACTTCTTGGGGTTCCAGCTCAAGACTCTGCATCAGAACTCCAACTCAAAACTCCAACTCTGTCCTTTGCCATGTCTTTTATCTTTGAGACTCCACCCACCAAAGGGTAGGGCTCAGCACCCTACTGACATGGCCCAGTCAAAGCCCTAATCATAACTTAATCATGCCCATATGAACAGTTTACAGGCATAATCCAATACCTATTTTTGGAATTCATAACTATATCAAACTGTCAAACTGCTACACATTTTTCTCCTGACCTATCTACTTTACACATACCCTTCTCCCACAAGCATGTCCCCAATAAATTGTTTGAATAAGAATTCCTGACTTACCCCTGTTTTTAGGAAACCAGACTGAAAACAACCTATTCTGAGAAATAAGAGGGAGCTAATGTGGCTGTAGTGTGCTGTGAAGATATAGGCCAAATAAGACTGGAAAGGTAGGCTGGTGCCAGATTATTCAGGTACTTGATAAACACTTTAAATTTCATTTTGTGGGCAATGGGAATCATGATTATTTTGGGGAAGTGGGGAGTGGAGTGGAGTAAATTTAATTATAACAACAAAAACATTGCTTGGCCTTTTCAGCAGAGAATGTATTTGAGTTTGGCAAGTACATGGGTTCTGAGCAAAAATTAATAAATAAATAAAATAAAATAAAAAATAAATAAATAAATGTGGCAGAAGGACCAGACAAAAAGTTCTGCATTTTCAACCTTTACTTATTGGTGTCTGTCTTTGATCATCATCTTGCTGCATGTTGGTGAAAGGGCATGGTGAAATCATGACTGTTAAATTCATTAAAATGGCACTTATACTAGGTTTCTTCCTGCAAAATGTCAGGAAACACTTTGGGATGCTCATGAGTGATTCCAATAACAAAATGACATTGCTTTCACTAACATTAAATGTGTCTATCACCATTTTTCTTTATTTTACATGGGCATGAACCAAACCTAACTCACACCTGAAGCCCACATTGAGACTGTGCAGCAGATTGAATTAATCCTTCTCCCATCTTCTATTGCCTTTCATCAACTCATTCACACATTCATTCATTCAATAAATATTTGTTGAGCACCTATAATATGCCAAACATCTGTTCTAAGTGCTGAGTTATATACCGGGGAAAAACAGAGACAAAGCTCTTGCCCTCATGGACTTATATTCTAGAGTACATCCTCCTATTACAGCCCTACTTTTACCTGATTTGTCAATTGTATTATTGTAGTGTAAAGTGTTAGTCTCTTCGACCTTTGTGCTCAATAAAGGTAGAGGTTGTTTGGATCATCTCTGCTATTTCAGCATCAGGCACAGTAATCAGAGACATATAGATATGTGTTAATATTAGTAATTTATGCTGATCACCAAAGGTCAATAATACCTGATACAATATGGTTTATTTACAATTATAATATGACTGTTCTGTCTTTTGCTCAAAATGATTTAGTCTTGTAAAGCTTCCATACAACAAACTTCTCAAAAGCAATTAACCATAGGGAAGTACAGACACAGAAAGGGACAGATTTTCTGTAACAGACTTATGAATGTATTAAATATTAAAGGAATAATCTCTATTGCTTTGTAGTTTAAGCAGAGATAAATGGGTGTTAGGATTGATTAAATGCTTGTACTTCAATGTTTAATTTGTTTTGAACCATTTATGAAAGTAATATGTAAAAGGAAAATTAATGTCTCTATCAAAGAGCAACTTAAATATTTTTCTTCCATTAGATGTACATGCAGGTAACATATTCATCCCTGCAAATATTTTTGAATTAAGTGAGTCTGCTTAGCAAATCAGAATAAGGAAGTATGCTACAATCATAGAGAATATAATACTTTTGAGTCAGATAGTCTAGGTTTTAATTTTGTTCTTAACATCTTTGGAACACATGGCCTTACATAATTTGTTTTAATTCTATGATGTTTCATTTTGCATCTCCAAAATTTTTGTGAAAACAATGTAATATATGAATATGTATACACCCACACATATATATATTAGGAATAAATGAATGAAAACATACAAATTTCTTAGCATGGAGTATGAAATATAGGAAGTGCTCAATGATTGTCAGTAATTATAATGATTAATAAAAATAAGACTGATTGTGTAATTACTATGTGGCAAGTTTTGCTCTCAATCCTTTCCATGGATATGATGGTTAGGCTAATGTGTCAACTTGGCCAGGTAATTGTGTCCAGTTGTTTGGTCAAGCAAGCACTGGCTTAATTGTAATACAAGAATATTTATGGACATTAGTCATCATTGATTTTATTGCATAGATGGCTGATTACATCTACAATCAACCAGGGAGATTGCCATCAGCAATGAGTGATGTTTTATCCAATCAGCTGAATGCCTTGAAAAGGGAAGTGATTTCAGCATTCAGAGAGAATTTTCCAGTTCAACTTTGGACAGCGAATGTCTCCTGGAAACTCATCAAGGACCTTCATCAGAGCCCCTGGTTTACAGCCTGCCTGTGGAACTTGAACTTGTGCATCCTCATGTGAGAGAATTTTATAAAATCATATACTATTTACAGATATCTTCTGTTGATTTTGTTTCCCTAGAGAACCCTGACTAATACTATTATGCTTGGTACCAGGAGTGGTTCTTGAGGAACAGAATCTTAAACATGGGATTTCTGAAGTGGTTCTGGGAGTTTTGCATTTGGCTCACTACTCTAATTGGAATCAAGGGTGCTAATGACTCCCTTTTCAATAATCAAGAGGCCACTAGCAGTCCATGGTGTGAGTTGGCAATGGGGACACACAAAATATCATTCATGTTTATTCAAGAGGCAAGAATCTAGGTGACAGTGTTTTCAACACCTTAACTGAGTTTTGTGAAGTTAAAAGGTACAATGATGTTGGCTGGCTCCTCCTAATTACTCTGGATACAGTTGCAAAAGAAAAGGATGAGCTAAAGGCTTCAAATTTGCAACTTAAATGCTGCATGAATGATGTGAAGGTTTCTATGTAGGCTCTGAAAGAAAATCTTGTTTCATGAAGCCACAGGCTTGATCTTTGAAAACCAGACTCAAAGTCTCAATGTATGAGTAGCAGAGTTACAAAGGAAGCTAAAATCTCAACCTTGCAGGGTATCTGCTGTTAAAGTGAAGGCATTGATTGGAAAGCAGTAGAATGCTGAGGATTGGGATGGAGGTATATGGGATGATGATGATATTGTTGGGGATATTGGAACCCTAAATTCTGTTGTCAAGTATCGACAGTTAATTTCCAAAGGCAAGGTGGGCATAGCAACTGCTATGAAAGTGAAATAGATTGGCAGTCTACTAAATTCCTACTTGATCTGTATAAGCAGAAGAGTTCTAGGTCCAGTGAACAAAACCCAAACTTGAATTACAGACACAGAGAATCACAGTCCCTTAATCAATTCTCAGACTTGAGAGAGTTTACAGACCTACAGCCCCTTGAATGAGGAGAAGGTCAAGTCCCCTTGAGGAAGGATCCTGTTACACTGCCAAAAGTTTAATCTACCTCCCAGGTTTCCCCAAGGAGACCCATGGACTTTTACCAGATAAACTGTGCATTGGGGAAAAGGAAATTATCAGACATTTTGGGGATTATTAGACACTGGCTCAGAAGTGACATTAATTCCAGGGGACACAAAACATCACTGTGGTCCACTAGTCAGAGTAGGGACTTATGGAGGTCAGGTGACTGAAAAATTTTAGCTCAGGTCCATCTCAGAGTGGGTCCAGTGGGTTCTCAGACCCATTGTGTGGTTATTTCCCCAGTTCTAGAGTGCATACTCAGTAACTGGCAGAATCCCCACATTGGATCCCTAACTTGTATAGTGAGGGCTATTATGGTACGAAAGACAAGTGGAAGCCACTAGAACTGCCCCTACCAAACAAAATTGTAAATAAAAAATGATACTGGATTCCTGGAGGGGTTGTAGAGATTAGTGCCACCATCAAGGATCTGAAGGATACAAGGGTGAACACGTCCCCATTCAACTATCCTCTTTGGCCTGTGCAGAAAACAGATGGATCTTGGAGGATGACAGTTGATTATCATAAATTTAACCACGTGATGACTCCAATCACAGCTGCTGTCCCAGATGTGGTATCATTGCTTGAGCAAATCAATACATCCTCTGGTACCTGATATGCAGCTATTGATCTGGCAAATGCTTTTTTACTCAATTACCATTAGTAAAGACCACCAGAAACAGTTTGCTTTCAGCTGACAAGGCCAGCAATATACCTTCACTGTCTTGCCTTAGGGGTATATCAACTCTCCAGCCCTATGTCATAATATTGTCCACAGGGACCTTGATCATCTTTCCTTCCCACAAGACATCAAACTGGTCCACTATATTGATGATATGTTGATAGGACCTAGTGAGCAAGAAGTAGCAAAGACTCTAGACTTACTAGCAAGATATTTGCATGAGAGAGGATGGGAGATAAATCCAACAAAAACACAGGGGCCTTCCACCTTGGTGAAATTTCTAGGTGTCCAGTGGTGAGGGGCATATCAAGATATTCCTTCTAAAGTGGAAGATAAGCTGCTGCATCTGACCCCTTTTATGACCAAAAGAGAGACAAAATGCTTCATTGGTTTCTTTGGATTTTGGAGGCAACACATTCCTCATTTGAGTGTGCTACTCTGGCCCATCTACTGAGTGACCAGAAAAGCTGCTAGTTTTGATTAGGAGCCAGAACAAGAGGAGGCTCTGCGACAGGTCCAGGCTGCTGTACAAGCTGCACTACCACTTGGGCCATATGATCTAGCAAATCCAATGGTGCTGGAAGTTTCAGTGGCAAATAGAGATGCTGTCTGGATCCTATGGGAGGCTCCTCTAGGAGAATCACAATGCAGACCCACAGGATTTTGTAATAAAGCCCTACCATCCTCTGCATATAGCCATTCTCCTTTTGAGAAACAGCTTTTGGCCTGCTACTGGGCCTTGGTAAAGACTGAAGACTTAACTATGAGCCATCAATTACCCTGAGACCTGATTTGTCTATCATGAGCTGGATATTGTCTGACCCACCAAACCATAAAGTTGGGCATGTACAGCAGCACTCCATAATAAAGCGGAAGTGGAATATACAAGATAGGGCTTGAGCGGGTCCTGAAGGCACAAGTAAGTTACATGAGGAAGTAGCCCAAATGTCCATGGTCACCACCCCTGCCATGTTACCTTCTTTTTCCTAGCCCACAGCTTTGGCCTCTTGGAGAGTCCCTTATGATCAGTGACTGAGGAAGTGAAAACTTGGGCTTGGTTTACAGATATTTCTGCACGATATGCAGGTACCACCCAAAAGTGGACAGGTGGAGCACAGCAGCCCCTTTCTGGAATGTACCTGAAGGGTAGTGGTGAGGGGAAATCCTCTCAGTAGATAGAACTTTGAGCAGTGCACTTGGCTGTTCATTTTGCTTGGAAGACAATATGGCCAGGGATGCATTTGTACAATGATTCTTGGGCTGTTGCCAATGGTTTGGCTGGATGGCCAGGGACTTGGGAAGGAACATGATTAGAAAATTAATGACAAAGAGGCCTGGGGAAGAGGGATGTAGATAGACCTTTCTGAGTGGGCAAAAAACATGAAAATATATGTGTCCCACATGAATTCTCACCAGAGGGTGACTTCAGCAGAGGAAGATTTTAATAATCAAGTGGATAAGCTGACCCTCTCTTTTGCTAACACTCAACCTCTTTCCCCAGTCATTTCTATCATTGACCAATGGGTTCATGAACAGTGTGGCCATGGAGGTAGGGATGGAGGCTATGCATAGGCTCAGCAATGTGGTCTTTCCCTCACCAAGGCTGACTTGGCTTCAGCCACTGCTGAGTGCCCAATCTGTCAGCAGCAGAGACCCACAACCAGCCCCTGATATGGCACCATTCCCTGAGGTGATCAGGCTGCTACCTGGTGGCAGATTGATTACACTGGACCGCTTCCATCATGGAAAGGGCAGCAATTTGCTTTAACTGGAATAGACACATACTCCAGATGTGGATTTGCGTTCCCTGCACACGATGCTTCTTCCAAAACTACCATCTGTTGACTTACTGAATGTCTTCTCCTCCACCATGACATTCCACACAACATTGTGACTTATCAAGGAACACATTTCACAGCAAATGATGTGTTGAAATGGGTACATGCCCACGGAACCCACTGGTCTTACCATGTTCTCCAACATCCTGAAGCAGCAAGATTGATAGAATGGTGGAATGGCCTTTTGAAGACTCAATTATGGCACCAACTAGGTCACAATACCTTGGAGAACTGGGGCAATGTTCTCCAGGAGACTGTGTATGCTCTAACTCAGTGCATACACAGCACTCTGTGGTGCTGTTTCTCCCATAGCCAGGATTCACGGGTCCAGGAATCAAGATTCAGAAATGGGAGTGGCATCACTCACTCTTTCCCCTAGTGATCCACCAGGAAAATTTTTGCTTCCTGCCCCTGAAACCTTAAGCTCTCTTGGTCTACAAGTCTTATTTCCAAAAGGAGAAGTGCCTCAACCAGGGAACACAGCAATGATTCCATTCAACTGGAAGTTAAGATTGCCACCTGGCCACATTGGACTCCTCTTATCTCTGAATCAATGGGCAAAGAAGTGAATTATTGTACAGACTGGAGTGATTGATCCTATCAAGGGGAAATAGGACTGCATCTACTTAATGGGGGTAAAGAAGAGTTTGCCTGGAATACAGGAGATCCTCTAGGGCATCTCTTAGAACTGCTATGCCCTGTGATTAAGTCAATGGAAAAATGCAACAACTCAATTCAAGTAGGACTAAAAATGTCCCAGAATCTTCAGGAATGAAAGTTTGGGTCACCCCACTAGGCAAAGAACCACGTCCAGCTGAGGTGCTTGCTGAGGGTAACAGGAGCATGGATTGGGTAGTGGAAGAAGGTAGTGATAAATATGATCTTTGACCACGTGACCAGACACAGAAATGAAGACTGTAATGGTCATGAATCTTTCTTCATTGTTTTGTTATGAGTATGATTGTATATGTACATAAAACAAATATCTTTGTTTTCTTCCCTAACCTTTTCCCTTATCATATGACAAGTTGTATTAGTTTCATATCTTAATATTTAAGGATTTCAAGTTTAAGAGTGACTATTACCCAAGGACTTTCACTCTATTCTGTAGGGAATTAATGCATTTCTGGTTGTACAAAGGACAGTTGAATATTGTTAGGTGGAAGTATATATATGCATGTCTATTATTATTTAAAGACTAAGTATGGTTTAAGGTGATGTGCATGATTACCAGGTTGACAAGGGGTGGACTGTAATGGTTAAGCTATTGTGTCAACTCGGCCAGGTAATTGGGCCCCATTGTTTGGTTAAGCAAGCCCTGGGCTAATTGTAATACAAGAACATTTATGGACGTGAGTCATCAGTGAGTTTATTGCATAGATGGCTGATTACATCTGCAATCTACCAGGGAGATTGCCATCATCACTAAGTGATGTTTTATCCAATCAGTTGAATACCTTAAAAGGGGAATTGATTTCAGCATTCAGAAAGAATTTTCCAGCTTGACTTCAGACAGCCAGGGTCTCCTGGGGACTCATCAAGGACCTTCATCAGAGCTCCTGGTTTGCAGCCTGCCTGTGAAATCTGGACTTGTGCATCCCCACAGTCACATGAGAGAATTTTATAAAATCTTATACTATTTACAGATATATCCTGTTGATTCTGTTTCCCTAGAGGACCCTGACCAATACAAAGGGGTTAATACATCATAGCCTCCAAAATTCTATGCAGGGGTTACCTTCATTCCCTCTTTATATATGAGGCCAGAGAGCACAAATAACTACATAGTTCATGTACAATAGAGTGAGCTTGAGTACAGACAATTCGTTTCCAAAGCCCATGCACTTAACTATTATGAGGCAGCAGCATCAAAACACTTATTTCAATGTGCAAATAAATGGATGAATGCATACATGAGTGAATGAATGCAAGAATGAACACATGATGGACCAATTCACAAGACAGAAAATGTATACTGTAACCGTTGGGGAATTTGATGTAATTATGAATTCCAAAAATTGGATCATGCCTGTAATCTGATCTGTTAATCTGGGCATGATTGAATTATGATTAGGGCGTTGACTGGGCCATGTCAGTCAGTAGGGCGTTGAGCCCCACCCCCTGGTGGGTAGGGAATTGAATGTAAAAGGCAAGGCAAAGAACAGAGGAGAAGCA